>CAUYRH010008504.1:0-32753 GCA_963574655.1 Perodicticus potto
AAATAACCAAAATTAGAGCAGAATTAAATGAAATTGAAAACAAACGAATTATAGAACAGATCAATAAATCAAAAAGTTGGTTTCTTGAAAAGGTCAATAAGATAGATAAACCTTTGGCTAACTTAACTAGGAAAAAAAGAGTAAAATCTCTAATTTCTTCAATCAGAAATGGTAAAGATGAAATAACAACAGACCCCTCAGAAATACAATAAGTCCTCAATGAATACTACAAGAAACTGTTTTCTCAGAAATATGAAATTCTGAAGGAAATTGACCAATACTTGGAAGCACGCCACCTACCAAGACTTAGCCAGAACCAAGTGGAAATGTTGAACATGCCTATATCAAGTTCTGAAATAGCATCAACTATAAAAAAAATCTCTCTAAAAAGAAAAGCCCGGGACCAGATGGCTTCACATCAGAATTCTACCAAACCTTTAAAGAGGAACTAGTACCTATATTACTAAACCTCTTCCAAAATATAGAAAAAGTAGAAATACTACCCAATACATTCTATGAAGCAAACATCACCTTGAGCCCTAAACCAGGGAGAGACCCAACAAGATAAGAAAATTATAGACCAATATCACTAATTAATATTGATGCAAAAATGTTCAACAAAATCTTCTCTAAAAGAATCTAGTGACACATCAAACAAATTATACACCATGACCAAGTGGGCTTTATCCCAGGATCTCAAGGTTGGTTCAATATATGTAAATCTATAAATGTAATTCACCATATAAACAACTTAAAAAATAAAGACCATATGATTCTCTCAATTGATGCAGGAAAAGCTTTTGATAATATCCAGCATCCCTTCATGATTAGAACACTTAAAAAAATTGATACAGAAGGGACATTTCTTTTACTGATAGAGGCCATCTATAGCAAACCCACAGTCAATATCGTATTGAATGGAGTTAAATTGAAGTCATTTCCACTTGAATGAGGAACCAGGCAAGATTGCCCATTATCACCTCTGCTCTTCAACATTGTAATGGAAGTTTTAGCCATTGCAATTAGGGAAGAAAAGGCGATCAAGGGTATCCACATAGGGTCAGAAGAGATCAAACTTTCGCTCTTTGCAGATGATATGATTGTATATCTGGAAAACACCAGGGATTCTACTACAAAATTTTTAGAAGTGATCAAGGAATACAGCAGCGTCTCAGGCTACAAAATCAACACCCATAAATCTGTAGCCTTTATATACACCAACAATAGCCAAGCCGAGAAACAATCAAGGACTCTATTTCTTTCACAGTAGTGTCAAAGAAGATGAAATATTTGGGAGTTTACCTAACAAAGGATGTGAAAGATATTTATAAAGAGAACTATGAAACTTTAGGAAAAGAAATAGCTGAAAATGTTAACAAATGAAAAAACATACCCATGCTCATGGCTGGGAAGAATCAATATTGTTAAAATGTCTATACTACCCAAAGCAATATATAATTTTAATGCAATTCCTATTAAAGCTCCATTTTTCATATTTTAAAGATCTTGAAAAAATAATACTTCATTTTATATGGACTCAGAAAAAACCTCGAATAGCCAAAACATTACTTAGAAATAAAAACAAAGCAGGAGGAATCACGCTACTATAAATCGATAGTGATCAAAACAGCTTGGTACTGGCACAAAAACAGAGAGGTAGATGTTTGGAGCAGAATAGAGAACCAAGAGAAGAATCCAGCTACTTACCTTTACTTGATCTTTGACAAGCCATCTAAAAACATTCAGTGGGGAAAAGACTATTTAACAAATGGTGCTGGGTGAACTGGCTAGTGACCTGTAAGAGGCTGAAACTGGACCCACACCTCTCACCATTAACTAAGATAGACTCTCACCGGATTAAAAACTTAAACTTAAGACATGAAACTATAAAAATTCTAGAATAAAGTGTAGGGAAAGCTCTTGAAGGAATTGGCTTGGGTGAATATTTTATGAGGAGGACTCCCCAGGCAATTGAAGCAGTATCAAAGATACACTACTGGGACCTGATCAAATTAAAAAGCTTCTGTACAGTCAAGAACATAGTAGTTTAGCAAGCAGACAGCCCTCAGAATGGGAGAAAATATTTGCAGGTTATGCCTCTGACAAAGGTTTAGTAACCAGAATCCACAGAGAACTCAAATGTATTAGCAAGAAAAGAACAAGTGATCCCATCTCAGGATGGGAAAAAGACTTGAAGAGAGACTTCTCTAAAGAAGACAGGTGCGCAGCCTACAGACACATGAAAAAATACTCACCATCCTTAATCATCAGAGAAATTCAAATCAAAACTACTTTGAGATATCACCTAACTCCAGTAAGATTAGCCCACATAACAAAATCCCAAAACCAGAGATGTTGGCGTGGATGTGGAGAAAAAGGAACACTTCTACACTGCTGGTTGAATGCACACTAATAACGTTTCTTTTGGAAGGATGTTTGGAGAATACTTAGAGATCTAAAAATTGACTTGCCATTTGATCGTATAATTCCTTTACTGGGTATATACCCAGAAGACCAAAAATCACATTATAACAAAGACATCTGTACCAGAATGTTCACTGAAGCCCAATTCATAATTGCTAAGTCACGGAAGAAACCTAAGTGCCCATGTATTCACGAATGGAGTAATATATCATGGTACATGTATACCATGGAATATTACACAGCCTTAAAGAAAGATGGGGACTTTACCTCTTTCATGTTTACATGGATGGAGCTGGAATATATTCTTCTTAGCAAAGTATCTCAAGAATGGAAGAAAAAGTATCCAATGTACTCAGCCCTACTATGAAGCTAATTTATAGCTGTCGTATGAAGGTTTTAACCCAACTATAGCACAAGAATGTGGGGAAAGGTTCAAGGGTAGGGAGATGAGTGGGGAGGTTGGGGTGGAGGGAGGGTAATTGGTGGGGCCACACCTATGGTGCATCTTAGAAGGGTACAGGCGAACCTTACTAAATGCAGAATACAAATGTCCTCATATAATAACTGAGAAAATGCCAGGAAGGCTATGTTAATCAGTTTGATGAAAATAGTTAAGATTGTATATGAAACCAGCACATTTCACCCCTTGTTTGCTATGATTTCATAATAGACAATAAAAAAAAAAAAAAAGAGGCCAGGAAGTATACGAGGAGAAAAGAAATTCACAGAAAGAAATAATTGCAGAAGCATACATTTGACCCCTGTTCTTCTCTTATCATTCTCGAGAAAGGCCTCCATACCCTTGAAGACAACAGAGAATGCAAACTGTTCACTCCCAATGTTATTAGAGCCTTCCTTCCCCCAAAGACAGGGTCTAAGAAGAAGGAGAATGCATACAGCAGAGAAAGAAAAGATTATGAAAGGCAATGGGGGAACAGAATTAGAATAGCGGCCTAGCTAGGAATATTTCTTTGTAAGAAGATTAAAAATTGCAGTTCAGGGCAATAATGCACTTGATCATGTCCATTGTTGTTTGTAATTGGATTTTTTTGAAAACAAGTTTTAATTTCATAGATATTTCTGCCAGTTCTTGTGAGGTTTTCAGTCTTTTCTCTTGGTCAGTTCTTTTATGTGGTTTGTTTTTTAGAAGATATAGTTTTATGAAATAACTGGCTTCAAGGTAGATTTACTTTTTTATTTTAAGAAATTGCCTTTGATCTTGATTGCATAATAGTTGAGGTGCTGAAAGAAGGTAAAAAGCTCACACAAATTGGAAATTTAAAAAAAAAAAAAGAAGTTGTAATCATTTTCTTCACCTTTGGAAAGACCCTGGCAAGTTCCCAGTTTAAACTTAACTGGAGGCTATTATTGTAAGCACTCTAGAAGGAGAATGAGTTTTTATCCAATTCTATCATTTTTCTGACAAGCACAATTTTTTCAAAGCCCTCTACAAAATGAAATGGGTACCTTCAAGGTAATCCCCCAGTTCTATTGGAGTAGATAATAAATACTTGTTGAATGAATGGGGCAATTAAGAATAAGGGGGAAATGCAAGATAATAAAAGGTGATAATTAAAAAATCGTTATGCCTGAGATTTCATCACCTGTTAATTTTTCACAACAAAGTTTAGGGCATTATCTGCTATTGGTCAGACATTGACAGTACTGAGGTCAGAATGATAACTAAGACTAATACAGGTGCCAGGTGTGTTCTAAATTTTTTTTTTTTTTTGAGACAGAGCCTCAAGCTGTCACCCTGGATAGATTGCCGTGGCATCACAGCTCACAACAACCTCCAATTCCTGGGCTCAAGCAAGTCTCCTGCCTCCGCCTCCCAAGTAGTTGGGACTACAGGCGCCCACCACAACGCCCGGCCGTTTTTTTTTTGTTGTTGTTGCAGCCGTGTTTGTTTTTTTGCCGGTCAGGGCTGGATTTGAATCCACCAGCTCAGGTGTACGTGGCTGGTGCCTTAGCCCGTTGAGCCACAGGCGCCAAGCCAGTGTATGTTCTAAATTTGCTCAGTCCTCACAAGGCTGTCAAGTAGATACTCTTATCATTTCCATTTTACCTATGAGGATACCTCAGTTGAGGCACAGAAAGGTTAGATAATTTGCACTAAGAAGTGCAGATAAGAAGTGGTAGCTCTGGGATTTGAACCCGGGCACTTTGCACTTGGCTATTAGTCAGTGCTGCCTCCAATGAAGCCTAGCAAGACAGTCATTAAAAAAAAAAGTGCCATCTCTGGTCTTAAGGAAATTGTATTTTATTGAAAGAGAAAGATGAATGCATAATCATAACAGAACGCCAACTGTGGTGAACCGAGGCTCTGACAGAAACACCATCAAGGAAATGGGATTAACAGGAGATAGGGAGGCGGCTTGGCCAGAAGAGTTGGTGTTTCAAGTGTAAAAGAAGCTTTTGAAATAATTAGCCAGTAAAATTAAGGTAAGAAATATAATGCAGAAAAAGCCACAATAAAGAGAAGACGCTAATAATGTTGAAAGATGGGGCCAGAAATTAAGCAGGTAAAGATCAGGAGGACACTCATAATCCATGCTGAGGAGACTAGCTGTTACCATCACCTGCTTTTGGAGGATTTTATACAAAGATGTAGGATTCTGTAAGATTTTTCATGTGAAGGCCTCGCAAGATTTATGTGGAAAAGATCCCCCTTCGAAGTGTGAATACGTTGGAACAGGGGCTGGTTAAAAGGATATTGGAAGCTATTAGGAGGATTTTGAAAGAATTAGGGGACAAGATGAGAGCCTTAAATCTTAAAAACCCCATCTTCAGTTGGACTGTAGGGAAGTAAGCATTCCATGGTAGAACACCGTATTTCCCTGGTATTCTTTCATTTATAAGAATTTTTTCATGAAGAAATTTATTTCGTATCAGAGTTATTTTTATACATGAGTCAGTGATCATTTGTGCATGGTTATATGAATATCCAATTATTCAGACTTTACAGATGTTCTATACTGCACACTGTCCTTTAAGTAAATGGAAGCATTCTTGGAATTCTTTCACTGAATTAGTATGAAAGCAATTGTAATAGCAATTTAATAGGTAAAGAGATAATATACCGAAACAATGACTTTTGGGGTTTGACTATGAAAAACAATCATGCTTAGGGGAAATGAATTTTATCTGAAATCATTTATGGTCCTAGACTTTTATATGCAAGTATATACATACAAATATATATATATATATATATATATATATATATATTTAAAGTGTATATATATATATATGCACTTTATACTTTTATATGCAAGTATATACATATATATATATATATATTTAAAGTGCATATATATATATATATATGCACTTTAAATAGCTTGGTTGATAAAAAAATAAATGATCCAGGGAAAGCTCATATCATACTTTTTCTGTGTTGAGCCATTTATTATCTGCTCCAATTTAATATGTCTAATTATCATTAACCTACCTAAATGATGATTGGCTTTGATTTCTTTTGTTTTGTAAAGTGTTTTTCAATACAGGTTTCAGTGTTGCAAGTTACCCAGTAAGAATTTAAGTATTGACTATGGAGAAATAAGTGTTAATTAAAAATCTAAGCTGAATGTGACTTCACTTCAGTTATACTTAGTTTCCTCATCAGAAGGAAGTAAATTGTTTTTTCAATGATCTTGTTTTCAAAATAGTTGAATACTTTCATAGTATTTATATACTGAAGAACTATTAAGTAACTTGGCATTTTGAGTTGAGCATCTTCTCTATGTGTTTACTGAATTTATTGGCATTTCCATTTGTATCCAGTATTTTTCAATAGTTCCTATCACCACAGAGCTGGGTATAAACATGAAGCGAAGTTGTAAGAAATGAAGTTGGAATTCAAGGCCTGCTCACTTATTAAGAAATCAGATCAAAGGATATGGAGATTATGATTATTAGGATTTATTTTGCTTATTCATTTATTTTGAACAGAATCTCACTCTGTTGCCCTGAGAAGAGTGCATGGGATCCTAGCTCACAACAACCTCAACCTCGCTCATTCTAGGGATCCTCTTGCTTCAGCATCCCCAGCTGGACTACAGGTGCTCACCACAATACCAGCCAGTTTTTCTATTTTTAGTAGAGACAGAATCTCACTCTTGCCCAGGTTAGCCTCCAGCTCCTGATCTCAAGCAATCCCCTGGCCTCAGCCTCCCAGAGTGCTCACATTACAGGCATGGGCCACCACGCCTGGCCTGATAACTAGGATTTAGGTAACAATAAAAGCATCACATACAGCTTAAGCAATATGGGTAAATTTCTTATAAAGGGCAACAGATGGGCCACTGAGAGGAGTCAGCTAAGCTTGTATTCCTAAATAAGAGCATAGATTATCTCTACACTCCTTGATACACTAAACTGAGTCATAATCAGAGGGTTTCATAAGAGTTTTCTCCTTCAAGAAAAGAAATGCTGCTAGGACCCACATCATGTGTTGTGGACCAGCCTCGACACACAGTGGGTTTACTTTCCTGTGGCCTGGTAGTGCATAGTAACTAAGGAAAATTAGTGAAATTTACTAATGAGAGTTATAAAAATTAATATAGAGAAATAATAGAGACACTGAAATAGTTATAAGAGCAGCAGGACTTGGGAGGCAACATAACACCTCTTCGTGAGGCTTCCAGTATGCTGTCCTGAGTATCAGGCTAGCTCTGATTGATTTCACACATCAGTGTTAGAATCATAAATCTCATGAAAGCAAGGCAAACAGTCCCATCACGGTTCTTGCTGAGCTTCTATTTCTACCAACTAGATTAACTCTACAACTGATTATGTTAACTGCATGGATTTACTTGTTTTTTACTGTTTTAAAGTATATGGTCTTAATGTAAACAGAGGAAGCCAATTAGAGCCTGACTCAAGGACCAAATCCTAGCTGATTCACAATCCCACACCACAGATATGATGTTTTAATACTCTGACAGCTTTGTATCCAAAGTGATAGATTCCTCTTGTCCAATTAAGGTGGCAGAAGAAAAGAGATGTTTCTTTTCCATATCTGGTCTGGAGTCTGTCTTCCACTGTTGGACGGAGTTTAAAGAAAGCACCCTCTTGGAGCACACAGTCCTGCCCTGGCAGAAAGCAGCTTCTAGGCCTCCAGCCAGCTGGAGCACAGCAGCTGAAAGGGGAGTGGGTATATACAACACCCTGCACAATATTAAGTGACAGGATCTTGCACTTTGTGTTCAAAGCCAGTAAAATGGGTCTGAATCAATCTTCTGTAACTGTCTCTCTTTGTCCAGACTCTGTTCCTTATTTCTAATAGAATTTTTAAACTACTAACAATTAATAATTAAATATTTGTTTTATAAAATCATTATCACTAGTAATGCAAGCACATCAAAATATGACTTCCCTCAAGTATTCCCACATGCACTGTTCAGTTGTGGACTTCCTGCCATGTAGAAGAGTGAGGGCTATGATTAGTAGGACAGGATACTTCCTTTTTCCCAAATGTGCATTTCCAGTGGTGTCAAATCAGGGGCACTTGCACACAAGAGGTGCTCACCTCCAGCGGTTGTGAGTGCAGGTTTCAGTCTGTGCTGACTACCGCTCCTAAGTAGGCATGGGGTCTGGCCAAGACTGAGTTTCAGTTGGGTCCAGACTCCAGAGTAGATTCTAGAAGGAGAGTAAACTAAGCCATCAGTTAGCAAATGCCTCACATTCAAATAACGACAGTGCCCATTTCTTCCACAGATGTCCAAAGACCTCCACTTTATATCTATGGGAGGACTATGGCTCCAATGAAGCCACACCTCCAAATGCTTTCTCCCTGGCAGTACAGCATGGCACTTTTCCAGAATAATCTGAGCTATGCTAAGGGAGTCACTGACCTCTTTTAGGAATCCCATAAAGGGATAATTTGCATTGTTTCTCTTGGACCATTTTTCTGAGCAGCAAGCATTCAGAATAAGCAGAATTGTGGACATAAAGACTAACTCTAATTCTTTATGACTAAAAATTCACCTACTCACTAATTTTTGTTTTGTTGATTTTCGAAATACTCAAATTTTCAAGTTTTAGATGCAAACTCCACTTGATATCATTAAAAAAAATTAGCACAGCCTAGTTTTTAAATCTTAATTAGGTTACTCTCTCTGTTCTGTACTATATAAAACCTGATTCATATATTGAATAGTACTTTAAACAGAACTAATAACTTGTAATTGAAAAATTCTAAATCTTTTCAAAATATATCCACACATATTGTTTCATATGTTCCTTACTCTTCACCTCCCAAAACATTAAACATTAATTTAGTCAATCAGGATTTCATTCTTGTTGTTTTGTTTTGTTTTGCAGGTGAGGGCACAGACAAATAGAGAAGTTCATGACAAACCACATGGCTGTGAAGGGCAGTCAGACCCAGACTACAGTCACATGATTTCTAGTTCAATACTCTTCCCACTAATCTATACCTTTTAACGTTTTCATCTTTAATATGTTCTTGAATATAAATTACATGCAGAGATTGTGTTAAAAGATAGTCAAGGTCCAGCATGTTTATATTTATTTTGTTAGTACTGAAATCTGTAAACTTGATACATTTATCTGGAAATTGTGAATACATGTTTAAATTTTTCTTTTATTTTCTATTGAAATTTTCTAACTTACCTGGCTATACAATCCTAGCATTTCTGCTGATAAAATGCATTCATTGATTCATTTTATAAAAACAATAAAAAATGGAGACAAGTGAGAAAAGAATGTAGTTTTTTGATCTTGTCATGCTGTGCTACATGGATTAAGAGCAGCTGGGACTATCAAGGTTTGTTTAGAAAATCATGCTGGTTATTTAGTGCCTAATGATTATCACTCTATTCATTACATGTCTAAACTGAGCTTCTTTTTTTGTTTCTCTGGTTGTTATGTCAAAAGCTCAAATTCTGGCTTGGTGCCTGTGGCTCAAGCGGCTAAGGCAACAGCCACGTACACCTGAGCTGGCGGGTTCATATCCAGCCCGGCCCACCAAACAACAATGACAGCTGCAACAAAAAAATGGTGGTTGGGCATTGTGGTGGGTGCCTGTAGTCCCAGCTACTTGGGAGGCAGAGGCAGGAGACTCGTTTGAGCCTAGGAATTGGAGGTTGCTGTGAGCTGTGATGCCACGGCACTCTATCCAGCGGGACAGCTTAAGGCTCTGTCAAAAAACAAACAAAAAAAGCTCAAATTCTTCCTCTTTAAAATTCTAAGATGTATTTTCTTTTAAGTATATAAGCTATTCCTATATTTGACAAACAACTAGCTTTGTATTTGTATTTTCCTTTTAAATATTTGATAATATACATTTTAATAGCATTAACTCTGAAGTTACAATAGGTTGTAAGTATCTTTATCTGTTCTGCTTAATTCATTACTTATTGATAAGGGCAGAATTTTTGACAGGTTGACATGAACTAGGGAAGCATTACTTTTTAGTCAACTTGATGGTTTCTAATTTAAGAAAAGTACGTTCTCCCTCCTCTTCCCCCCAAACACAGAGGCATAGAAATAAAGGTTAGTTTTGTATTAGGCCAACATTTTCACCACTTTAGTAGTAATGCAATTTCTTCCCAGTGGAAAAAGAGATCAAGAGTCTGGTATAAAGAAATGTAAATATACCTCTTGGATTTTATAATGTTAATGTCATATTTAAAGGATGACTACTTCAAAATGTTACATGCTCTTATTCAAATATAGGAACAAACCTTTATAAAAACAAAATATTAGCAAGAGTGTTTAGGAATTACGAAAGACTTTTGAAATCTTTTGCCTCTGATCCTTCCAATAGATTAATTTGTGTAAAGTATAATTTTATAGTCTCTTCTATCAACTTACTATAGCAATAACTGGGCTTTTAACATTTTCTTAAAGTTTTCATTTTCCTCTTTATTTATCATTTATATTTACAATCTAAGTTTCCTTTTAATTTTAGAAGTAGAATACTCTTGGCATTTTATAACTGAATATTCTTGGCATTTTATACTCTTAAGAAATTAGTTTCAAGCCTTAGAATTGTATGTACTCTTTGATATGGTTTTAAATGATCTGTAATTGCATGTTTATCTTTTAATTATTTGTTTATGAGCTGTGAATTTAATTGTGTATTAAATCCAAGGGCCTGCCAATGTAGAAATGGTTGTTTCAGCTCAACACAATTTTCTCATTTGCAAGCAAATATTAAGGAAAGCACACTAAATTAGGAAATAAATATGGTGGTAAAGCAATCATGTAATAAAAGTCATAATCTAGCCAAATCATTTTTCCTCCTCCTTTAGCTTAGAAGACTGGAGGAAAATGTTGATTACTAAAGTATCCTCTGATGCATATGTCTTTATGATTCAATTTATGTTTCTGTCTTATGAAAATAGGACTTTCTTGAGAATTACCCATCATGGAAACTGGTGATGTTTTATCCACTAGTACTTATTATCATAGTTTTTAATATGCAAGAACATTGCTGTGGTTTATTATTATATAAGTGCTTTTATCATCTATCTATTACCAAATAGCTTTCCCTTCAGAGGCAACTTGAAGAAAGCTAGTGGGGAAGTCATATTTAATGATAGTTTTCTGCTTCTCTTATATTCTTTGCTCAAATTGATGAAAAACCCCTAGCCCAAGAAATGCTTGGCTAAAGTAATTACCACTAAACTTGGTTCATACTTTCCCTTAGGACGACAACCCAGTGTTATAATTTAAACAGCATAATGTTTTAGGTCTTGCAAACTAAATAAGAATTCTATTTTTATCATAAACTACTCAGTTAAACTCAGGGTGATATTATTTTTCACTTACAGAAACCTAAGAATTAACAATATTTCAATTCCATAAAAATATTTCGTAACAATCATTAATAAAAGAATCAATTTAATTGGGAAAGCTGTGTTTTCATTTGGATCACATTCCTCTTATTTTCTCATTATTGAGCAGAGATTCTGGGGGCTGTTTTTCTAACACATGCACTGGGAGGTCTGGAAATCTATAACACCACAGGAATGACATCATGCGCAGGAAGGGACACACAGGGAGGAGACACAGTGTTACTTTTGACAATAACCTTAGTACGGGTTTCAGTCATCATGTTTGGCCAGGAGAGAGTAAGCTTTTCTACTTACTTGTTCTATGAGGAAAGATCAAAGTCAAAGACAAAGACATTTTTATCAACATTGGGAATAGGGCTTTTATTATGATGAGTAAGTCAAACATTTAGTTTAGAGTTCAGGCAGGAAGGCTTTTAGTCTCTTTCTTTAGATTTTCTCTTACATATGTAATGGTGACAAGGAACAATATGCTCTTCACACTCATTTGCAAACACAGTAAAGCAAAAGCTTTCCTTCCTAGCATCCACCCTCTATACACTTAAACACATACACACATCCCATGTTAAGATGCAGGGGGTAGAGCAAGAGAGGAGAGGAGAGGAGCCTTCTGCCCCTTTTTTGGCTTTGGATTACCTTTCAAACATAAAACCATTCACAAAGACCAGCAGAGTGGTAAACGTTCCCTTTCCTTGCTGTGCTCTGTTCTTACATCTTCAGGGGACCATACAGGCTTCTATGTCCTGTGGTTCACAAAGAACTAATTTCACCTCTTTGGAATCTTGTATTCCGTCCTTAATGTGTGAGATACTTCCTACCTTATTATAAAATGATATGATCAGCTTTACATGATGTACCTAACCTTGGACAGTCCTTGGTCAACAGCTGTCTTCTCTACCAGACTCTAAGTGCCATGAATGAGAGACTTTGCCTGTTTTATTCCCTGAGGCAGCCTTCTGCATACAACAAAGTGACTGACAAGTAAAAGAACCTCAAAGTAATATCCCTTGAATTAATAAGAGATCAAATAAAAGACGCAGAACTTAACATTTCTAATTTCTCATTCTTTACACTCTAACATTCTGCATAGAGCCTAATGTTCATAGAATTAATAAGAGATTAAATAAAAGATGTAGGACTTAAATTTCTAATTTCTCATTCTTTAAAGTTCAACAGTCTGCACAGAGCCTACAAGCCCGACAGATCCCTTCTAAATGTTATTTCCACACCAGGACTTTGCCTGACCTTCCCACCTGAAGTAGCTGTCCCTCCCCACATTCCCTGCTACTCATTATTCTGTCTCCCCTTACCCTTTTGTCTTTTATGTCTTCTTTTTTCAACTTGTTTGTCCACCCTTTCTTCCTTGCATCTCTCCCTTCCCTGTTTCCTTTCTTCCTCTTTGTGATTTATTTCATCCCCCACTACCACAGTGAGAGCACCATGAAGGTGAGGGTAGAAGTTCACCCACTCCTGTCAGGGTGGTCACAGTAGCACACCCATCGTCCAAAGTCATGGCAGAAGCTCAATTAGAAAAATATTTTCAAGTTAAAGTACAGGGATATTCATGAAGTATTTCTGGAAGCAAAAGACACATATGATTTTGAGAAATGTGTAGTTCTTAGCTCCAGTTTTAAAAAATACATGATTTCTGCTTGTTGGGGAGAGCAGATGTGAGATCTTATCTCAACAGCACTTCGCTCTGCCTTTCCCTGTCCCCTGTCAGTCAGAATCACACTAGCTGAAGGTAGCCATCTATCTGCCTTCAGGAAGAATGCAGTTACATTAGACCACATGCTATTAAAACACATTAACTTTCTCCTAGGTGACTTGCAAGCTTTGTAAACTTCTGTAAAAATAATAATATAAATCATCCTACAGCTAATGAAATTATTAGGTATTATAAGTATAAGCATGCCCCCATGGATCTATTTTATTTTCTGGAGCAGCGAATATTATATGAATATCTTTCTATTCATTTCAGAACTAATGTACCTAAGGTCAGAAATTACTATTTTAGGAGCTCTTACAAATTTATCTACCCAACACCTAGCTTAACTCTCTTGCTTGTCTGATTAATGTTTCATTGGGTTCTCTCTCTCTCCATGATTTGACTTATTTGAATATGACAAGAAGATTTCTCCTTGGCCAGATGTCTAGCTCTATGTTTAATTATCCTGTCCATGTTAATATAGTATTTGAATCAACCTCTGGAGATTTCAACACAATGTTTGACGAATCTGGCAAGTCCGTTTTTGTGGTTTTTCTCTTCTAATTACTAGACATTTACTTCTGGTTTCAGGTACAATCACTATGGGAGATTGGCGTATTACACAGCAATCTCAGTTCATGGTCAGTAGTCATGGCAACACCAGGGGATAAATCTTAAAATAAGGAATACTCTCCAAGGGCAAGAGTTTGCACCTTGCTTCCAGTTTCATTTGGGGAAATAAATAATGCTTTTTGGGTTTTGAAAAGCTTTAAAAATCTATTTTAAAGATTGAATTCTTTTAAAAAATGTTTCAAAATGAAAAACTGAATTATGCTTTCTAACTAGCACCATATGCTAAATTTCTTTCACAGCTTTTTGGATACTTTTGGAACTCTCCCACTTAAGAATTATATAGAATTTTTTTTCTAATTCATTCACACAGTCAATAAATATTTATTGAGAACTTAATTTGTGCCAGATACCTTGCTAGACACTGTGAATTCCAGGATGATTTTCTCTTGGTGATTTTGAAAATAAACACAGGACAGTTATAGGTATGCAGACTCAGGAAACAATATTTGCTGTATTTGTGGCACAAATCCAAATGCATCAGAACTATTTGAGACACCATAAAGAGACAGAATTGCCATATTTATGATACATGTAGACAAGGGAACAAACTGCATATAATTATATTTTTAGTTTGCAAACTGAAATTTAAGTAATACCTGTATTTATTTAGTACCTGGCCTTATTCTCATACTTTGATGCCTTTGTCCTGAGAAGAAAAACTCTGTGTCCGGCTTGCATAATACCAAATATTGTAAAGACATAGAGTTAGTGAAGTGTGGGGGCTTTTAGAAACACAGTGGAACCCAGATCATTCTGCTCTCTGCTATTCTCTCCCTCCCCTCTTTCCTGGGTATCCTGCTCCCTTTCTGAATGTCAAAATGAAGCTATAAAACTCAAACAACTAGTTCTAAAGTTTCTCTGCAATATTCAAGTCTTCTATTTCCAATTCCTGCTGAACATTTCCATTTGGAATGTTGCCAACAGCCCAAACTCAACGAATCGAAAGCCCAATTGATTTGAAAATCAAAATACTTCACTCTCCCACCTCCTGTTTTCTGAGAATATCTGTATTATTCCCTCAGCAGAATATTCAACTCCTTTCTCGTATTTGCAATCACTCCCCTCTCCATTCACTAATCCTATCTATCTTTCCTCTACATAAGCAGACCTCAACTGATAGTGGTCACTGGCTTGTTAGTAGCCTGGCCCCACACATCTCCTTTCATCTCCCCATGGCAGGAGATGAAAGGCCGGCTGGTGAGAGCAAAGCTTCATCTGTATTCACGGCTGCTCAGCATTGCTCACACCACCGCCTGAGCAACATCTGTCAGATAAGTGACATGAGGTTTCCAAAGGAATGCCAGTCCTCCTATAAACTGTGCCCACGAGGGAAGTAGGGTGCACACTCCTTGAAAATATTGAATGCCTGATGATACTAGGTAAAGATGTAGTGTGCTTGAACAATGTCCTTCACCCCCTTGGTCCATGGAAAAGATTGTCTTCCATGAAACTAGTCCCTGTGCCAAGATGGTTGGGAACTGCTGCTATACAACTGCAGTAGTTTTAGATCTCCCTTATTGCTTTATCCCTACATCATGAACTTTCAAATGGATCTGCATTTTGAAGATCCATTTGAAAGATCCTCCCCAGCTCTTGCCCTCTACTCCATCTGCACGTACAGCACATCAGTCCTTCTCATCAAAGTCTCTGGACCAGGCCGATGAAAAGATGGGTCTGGGGACTTGTAGAACCATGGCCAATTCCCCTTATGAGGAATATTTCTATATGATGTCTCTGGGATGTAAGTTGGCTAAATAAAAGAGAAAATGCTTGCGACATGGGTGGATGCCTGATTGGGAAGACAGTTGAAGGAAAGGACTCTAGAGTGATTGGGAGATATGGAGAGTTCCCATTTCTTAGTCTGAGAGACCAGATCTGCCTTTCCCATGAACCTGTTGGGACCTGCAGCTTTTGGGTTCTTGGAATGCTTCTCTTCAGTATCTTGTGCTTACAAGACAGCTACGCAAAAGATTAAAGCAAAATAGTATGAACAACTTAGTTGCAGAGCATATGCAATTTCCTCTCTGCCACCTCCAGAAATAACTAGCCTTGGGTGGAATGGTTTTGAGTTCCTGAAGAAGGAATGGTAAAGGCCAATAACGGTGATGCCTGGGGGATTTTGCACTTGCAATTGATTTTTGAGATCACTTTCCAATTTTACTATAAAAAATAAAATAGATTTATTTTCTATGGCATAAATTGCAAAATTTTAATATTTGTGCTTTTAAGGCCTTCCTCAAACTCATTCCAATTTTATATGCATATTTATCACTGCTATTTTCCTATAGAGTTCTGTTGGCTCAGGTCAAGTAAGTTATTAAAAATGTCGTCAATGTGTTGGGCACTGTATAGGCACTGGAGACACACAGTTGAATGAATCCGTGTATCTAATTCATTCAGTTGTTTGATTTAAAAAATACATTATTTGGTTTGTTGGCAAGGCCAAGAAGAATGATGCAGATTTTATTCAAATCTATTGAGGATTTGGTTTCTCAATCTCAGCAGAGGATCCAGTTCTATTCATATGTTCTATTCATATTTACAGCTTCTATACACTATTTCATAAGTTAATTTCATATTCAAAATTACTCTTTCCCTCCCATAGCACACTGTTTATTTCTTTCTTTAAATTAGAACCTCTTTCAATGTGTATTATTATACACTTTTATCTCTCTGTGGACTCTAGCTTATAAGTAAGGTTTACCTTCATTTTATTCCTTATGATGACTTCCCAAGTGTTTCCTATGGCTATTCAGGTGAACAAAATTTATTAAACTGACTAATACATGTACTGAACAAAAATATTGATATCCAGGAACACTATTGAATTTTATTTATTTAATTTTTTTAATTATTATTATTTTAAATTAAATCATAGCTACATACATTAGTGCACTCAAGGGGTACAATGAGTTTCCCTGAGGTTCTGATAATCTGTGCCTTCATTGTCAATTTATTCCAAAAATTTGGTAATTTCCTTTTTAATCTCGTCTATATTAATCTCGTACTATATTCCTTCTTATGCACCATTGAAATTCTAGTATTTACGTGAATAGGGTATATAAAAAAAGTTTACAGACTTGTTTTAGGAGGATGGAAATCCTGCTAGAGGAATGGAACACTGGAATCTTTGTTATTTTAGAATTATAATATAGTATTTGTAGTATTTCATCTAGAAGTTTGAAACTACTGACCTAGGATAGTGGATGAGCTTTAAAATATCTTTCCAAAATCCAAGGCATGCAATACTAATATGAAGCCAGTAGACAATCCAATGCATGCCCAAATAGGAGAAAAACTCACTACAATTCAAGTTGGGAGAAGGGGTAATAAAAGAGGGGGAGGGAGTTGGGGTGCTCTCATTGGATGAGCACAACTTTTGTGTGTGAAACAAAACACAAGATGAACTCTACCAAACAAAACCAAATATTTCGACCACATTAACCTGAAATAAATTTACTTAAAGAATAAAAAAGTATATCTTTCCAATGACAACATATTACTGCTCTAATCCATTGATGAATTGTTGTTTGTTTGCTGATGACATTAATACTATGTCTCTTGACAATGATTCATGAATTTCAGTTGCAAAACACGGCTAATTCTGCCCTAATAGTCATGTTGTCCTCTTTGCTTCCTACAGTAGACCTCCTCACATTTTAGCTGGGAACATGTTTGCCCAAGCTATAAACAACATTTCTCAAGCTCCTTTGCTTACAGCTTGGTATGGCTAAAATGGTGAAAGGTGATGTGTGCACCTTTTGCTTTCCCTGACTTCCTCCTTCTAGTTTCCCACTGACTAGGGAATAGCAGTGATTGAAGAGTACTCAAAAGCCACGGAGCAAGGTTTGAAGATCCACTACACTGACCACAGATCCCTCATGACTGAACCATCTCTATAAAAGAGGAGTAAACTATTCTATTTAGCCACGGAATAGCTGTTACAGCAACTTCGTTTGTATCGTAAATAATTCGAAGACAGCATAGTCTCTGACTAAGAAGCTGGAAAAATATCATCAGTCTAGGGAAGTTTCAAGTCTAGGATATTGTTCTTATTCACCTCATGTTCTGACAAACAAGCCCCCACCAGAATCCTCTCATAAGGTGGCAAGAAACTCAATGAAATGAGTGAAATTCATGAACCAGAAATTATTTAAAGGGAAGTTACTTTCCGAGAGCACCTATCTTCTGCTAAAATAATTGATCCTTTGTACTGAATGTCTGTAAAGCAAAATGAATTTTTTTAGAGTAAAATAATTCAAGTAAGTGATTATGACAGGTGCCATTCTTTTCTAAGTTTGCATTTTCAAGAAATTATTGACTCATTATGAAGCTTAGATTAAGCTAACTGGATTTTGAAATCGGCATTATGGCCTACCGTTCTAGACAACTAGACTGGCTATACATTTGTTTAATAGAATTACACAGACTGACATGTTTTTCATTGAATTATTTTTCTCATTATACTTAGAATTTTTATATTAAAGTATACACACACACACACACAAAAGCACAAGATTTAAGCACAATACTTAAAATGTAAGTATTTTTAAAGAGCAAAATTCTACATTAGTCTTATACACTATACACCAATTCTTAATGATTACAGATCATTGTTCATCTCTTCTTTTATCTTTGCAGTGTTAGTGAGAAAGATTTTTTTATTCCCCCTCCTTTCTAACTGAGGTGTCAATAGCCCCCAATGCTTCAAGTTTATATTCCATTTGTAGTTTATATATCCCTTAGTTTTAGAGGAGAAAAGATAGGCTCTGAGTGTGAATCTCAGTCCCACCATTTATTTATTTAGTGTCTTTCTGGAAATTAATTTACTACGCCTTGTTTTTTTTTAATTGATACATAATCATATATTTTATAGAGTACATATGATATTTTGATACATCTGTATAAAGTGTAATGATAAAAT
Source organism: Perodicticus potto (assembly GCA_963574655.1). Lineage (NCBI taxonomy): Eukaryota > Metazoa > Chordata > Mammalia > Primates > Lorisidae > Perodicticus > Perodicticus potto. The sequence goes on from CAUYRH010008504.1 coordinate 18,515, forward strand.
CAGGATAGTTGGAATATCCTTTATCTCCAACTTTAGTCATTTCTTTGTGTTGAGAACATTCTAAGCCTTCTTTTCTAGCTATTTTGAAATACCCAGTAAATCAGTATTTTAAACTATAGTAGCCCTACTGTGATATCAAACACTAGAATTTACTCCTTCTACCTAACTCAACTTTTGTATCCATCTGCCAGCCTCATTTCAAGTCCCAACCTCTACCTTCCCCAGGCTCTGGTAACTACCCTTCTATTGGCTATCTCCATGAGATCAAATTTTTTAGTGGCCACATATTGCTAAGAATGTGCAAATTTGTCTTTCTGTGCCTGAATTATTTCACTTATGATAGATAATATTCTCCAGTTCTACCTATGTTGCTGCAAGTGAAAGGATTTTATCCATTTTATGGCTGAGTATTCCATTGTGCATATATACCACATTTTCCTTATCTATTCATCTCTTGATGAACACTTAGGCTGATTCCATATCATGGCTCTTATGGGTAATGCTGCAATAAACACAGAAGTGCAGATATCTCTTTGATACACTGTTTCCTTTCTTTCAGATATATACCAAGTAGTGGGATTGCTGGATAGCATGGCATTTCTGCTTTGAGTTTGTTGAGGAACTTCCATGCTGTCTTCCATAGCAGCTGTACTAATTTACATTTCCACCAACAGTGTATAAGCATTCCCCTCTCTCCACATCCTTGCCAGCATCTGTTCTTTTCTACCTTTTTGGTAATAGGCATTTTAATTAGAGGGAGATGATTTTTCATTGTAAATTTGATTTGCAATTCTCTGATGATTACTGACATTGAGTATTTTTTCACATACCTGCTGAGCAGTTGTATGTATTCTAGTCTCTTCAATAAATGGTGCTGGGAAAACTGAATATCCACGTGTACACGAATAAAACTAGACATGTATCTCTCACCCCATCATACACAAAAATAAAATCAAAATGGATTAAAGGTTTAAATGTAGAATATGAAAACTATGTAACTAATAGGAAAAAAACACTGAGCAACACTTCAGGACATCTTTCTGGGCAGACTTTTTGGAGAAAGACCTCACAAACACAGGAAACAAAAGCAAAATAGACAAGTGGATTATATCAAGCTACAAAATTTCTGTACAGCAAGGCTAACAATCAACAGATTGAAAAGACAATCTATAGAACTAGAGGAAATATTTGCAAACTATCCATCTGGCTAGGGATTAATAAACAGAATACATAAGAAATTCAATTCAATATCAAATAAATAATCTGATTAAAAAAACAAGTTAACCTCATTTCTTATTAATAAAATTAGGGAAGTTGTAATGCATATTTACCTATCATCTGGTCTCCAGTCTTGCTCTATTACTGTGTTCTCCACAGAGGATTCCGTCTAACCATTAGATCTGGGGGTCTTTCATCTGCACAAATGCCTCTACTGGTTTCTTGTCCCACTCAGAGTAACAGCCTTTCTTAACAACAGACTCAAATTTCCTACAGGATCTGTAGCCTTGCTCATCATTCTCTTTTCTACCATTCTTTTCCTTGCCTGGGCCTTTTCTACCACACTGGCCACCTTGTTTTTCTTTCAATATGTCAAGAAAATTCTTTATTTAAAACTTTTGTAGGAGCTACTTACTCTGAAAGATGCTCCTTCAAGGTCTTTGGACTCTGCTTCAGTGTCAGTGCTCCAGAGAAACTTTCCCCGAGTGCCTTAAACAAAAAGCAATACTCTACCCATACCCATTATCACTATCTCCTTTTCCCTTTTTTATTCTTCTCTGCAGCTTTTATCATCACCTGACATAATATCTGTCTCGCTTTTTAATCCCCTGTCTCCTCACCTCTGATTCAGCCCCCACCAAAGAAAATAAGATCCAATATGGGCGAAGACGTGTTTTGTTTACAACTCTATCATCAACCTTTAGAATAGTATCGGCATCTTCGTGAGCACATAATAAACATTTGTCAAATGAAGATGTTATTGGTTGATTACGTGGAAGCATATAGATCACTTAACTAGGGCATGGAAAATGTAAGAGCTCGGTAAATGGTATCTGGTATTGTTTTAGCTCTATCATGGTAACAACTATTCACTTTCCTGGATTGCTTGCTTAACGATTAAAATAATTTTGCAGAGATTTTGGTTATTTTTTTACATTCTTTTTCTCCTATATATTAGTAATAAAAAATAAGCATAATAGAGTACAATTACATTGCAATATAACTTTAGGATTATTTTTGTCCAAACAGAAAAGAGTAAGTTTCTTTCTAATGTCAAGGTTTTCTGCTAATAAGATCAAATTAAGTATATACAGTATTTTAATTTCCTAATTAAGAGCTAAGTAGTCTAACTTCCTTATACTAGTAAGTAAAACTATTATGCAAAATTCTAGTCATTGTTAAAAAAAGAACATAAGATTTTAAGAAATATCTAAATTTGAGCTCTTTAGGTGCATGCAAATAAATACCGACTACTTTTGTTACTTAATGTAAGTAGAAGTTGGAGAAATATATCCAGATTAGGGAAATGGAAAAAGATTACAAGTGAAAGTAAAAAAGGAGCTATTCAATGAACTATTCATTAAATAAGTACATCTAATTCACTGTTTTGCAACTAGGAGAATTTTGTCCCTAGTCCAAACCAAGGGATATTGAGGTCTAGAGATATTTTTGGTTGTCATAGCTGTGTGTGTGTCAGAGAGAGATCTACTAGATAGAGGCCAAGGATGGAGAATTGGTATGCTGCTAAGCATTCTATTATGCACAGGACAACTCTCACAACAAAGAACCATCTCACCCAAAATGTCACTAATGCTGAGACTGAAAAAGCCTGATAATCCAGTCCTTTCCAGACCCACAAGAAGACCTGACAGTCAGGCTAATTACGCTATTACAGCACAGAAGCCAATATCTGTTCTAATTGGCCTGAGCCTTACCACTTGTTAAATATTTTGAGCATCAGCTCTGATCATATGCGTGTACTCAAGGTTTCCCAATGACTCTGTAGCAAAAGGACACTGGAACCTACATCTTCACAGTCCAGTCACTATTTCTTACTATGGTGCTACTTCATGCATGTGTCTGGTGCTCAGCAGTGTTTATCATGTGGCATTCATACTTTGGTAGGAAGGTATTAGCTTGTCATTGCCCTCAAATGAGGAAGTTAAAAATGTTGGGAAAGAAACTCATTTGGTTTGCAGCTATTTGTTCTCTGGTCTGGTGCTCTACCACTGTGTGCTGCCCAGAGCCAAAGGAAAGCAAATGAGTATTTTCACTTCTCTGAGCTCTAGCACAGTCAGGAGAAGGCTGTTTCTTGAACTTCCTATATTTTTGTGCTCAAATTATGCTAAATAACAGCACAGAAAAAAAAGCAAAAAAATAGACAAATAGAATAGCATCAAATGAAAAAGCTTCTCATGGCAAAGGAAATAACCAACAAAATAAAGAGACAATTTATGGAATGTGGAAAAAATATTTGTAAACCACACATCTGATAAGGGATTAATATTCCAAGCTCAAAAAATTCAAATGCAAGAAAAAAAAATCACTTGATCCAAAATACATGAATAGACAGTTCTCAAAAGAAAACATAAAAATGGCTAACAGGTAAAAGAAAAAATGTTCAACATCATAATCATCAAACAAATGCAAATCCAAACCACAATGAGCTGTTAGAATGGCGATTACCCACAGAGCACTACTGAAGAAAAGGGACCTCTTGCAACTGTTAATAGGAATGGAACTCGGTAGCTATTATAGAGAATTATGTATAGAGGTTCTTCAAAAAAAAAAACCCAAAAGTATAACTATATAACGACCATGGCAATGAAGTAGCAATCCTACTTTTTGGTATATATCTAAGGAATAAAATCAGTACGTTGAGGAGATAACTACACTCTCATTCTTATTCTTTAAGTTATAAAGCTTACAATATTAAGAGAATTATTATGCAAATTGTGCAAATAATTGGATGGAAAAATATTCATAGCAATTATTTACCTATTTCTAAACCATGTGTTTGAAATGAAGATATTTCATGTTTTTATTATAGAGAATCAACAGAATAAAATAGGCATTTTATTTATAAAAGAAAATAGTAAAAATAGCTTTATGACAATACCTAAAGGGACATAAGTTCCTTCCCTCTCTTCTCTCACACACATTCAAGCTACATCTACAAATAGATTGTTTTGCTGGGACTAGCTTGATCAACAGATTTTCTTTCAAAATAGTTTCATTCCTGGAAGCTAGGAAATTAAGGTAAAACTGAACACAAAATTAAGAAAACTGTATTTCTCACCAACCTACTTAAGATTTCTCCATTTGTAAAAAATGAGAAAGTACAGAGAAAATTATCTGTCTTTTCTTTTTCCAGAGTGAATATTTCTTCAAAAAAATTAGGAAAATTTGTTAAGCCATGTGTTCACAATGGTGTGTTTGAATAGAAAGGAAGGGACGAAAGATGAAGAGAATTAGTTCATAATTCATGTTTCCTCTGAATGGAGAAAATTTAATTACTATTGGAGAAAGTGTACAGATGGAGTGAAGTGATTTGGTGAAAAATTGATTTACATGTTTCTGCTTGGATATTTAATACCTGACATTTAACAATCAGCAAATCTTAAAGAGGCAGCTGGCAGAATTCTCTCTGCATTAGTACCAGCACGCACATTTTAAAATCTTCTAGCCTTTTTGGCCAGTTCCCAGCCCTTTTCTGTACAGCCAGCTGGGTTTTCTTGGAGAAAATCTTTCCTTGCCTTTTCAGACTATTTACCTACTTATGCGGGTCCTCCAATTAGTAGAAAAATACGTAAGCCTTCATGTATCATTGCAAAAAAATAGAATCTTTAATAAAAGCGTCTATGTTCTAAATTTTGATAAAATATAAATGTGTAACTCAGCGTAGGAGATGATTTTTAATAGACAGGTTTGAAGAAATAGTGCAAGCAACAGCATGAATATTTAAGTGCATGAATATTTCTTTGTGGTGGTTACTTTTTTAACAGTAAAATGTTCTAAGAAGTTTCAAGAAACAGCCACATTAAACTCTCAGCCAGCAACTTTTGTGAGCTGCTAAGTTTTTCACGTATTTCCAACCTCATTTCAAGTATTTTTGCCAATAATGTTTTCTCAATATTATTTACACTATCTTTTGAACCCAACCTTTGTTGGACACCTTTTTAAACCTCCCTACAAGTATACTCTGTTTTCCTTCTGTTATTAATTGGACATTTACTGTGATATTTCCTGACTAGCTCTAAGTGAAAACTGCTGATTATCTGTTGTCTAATCTTGGAAGAGAGTCATCTTGTCTTTAATATCAGCATTGTCTGCAAGCACTGCAAAATCGTTTCCTATTTTTTCATTATTCTATGTAATGGAAATGTCTTATTTCATCAAGTACTAGTGACCATGGCAACATGCAGTTGCTAAAACAATGCCCAGGAGGTGGCAGCAATTTTCACCATTTCAGTACATTTCCACCCCTTGAAAAATACTTTATGTATGCCCTTTCTACTATTTAACCAGCTCATCAATTTAGTGTTCTGTTAATGTACCTCTTACCACCTACCACTTCCTATTTTTCCCTTCTCATTGCTACTAGAGGCAAAGAAACCCACTTAGAGTCCCCTTATGGGAGATGTGCCTGTACCTCAGGCGGTCAATAGTTCCAAATTCAAATGCTCACTGGGGGGCTTGTTGGAACTTTTAGCTATTGATATTCTCTCTTATATTTATTTCCATTCTCCAGCCCTGTGAAACATGATGTTGATTCTTACTCTTCTAATGGTCATCATTCTTTGCACAAAGGAGATTTAAGTAATTGAATATATTTTAATCTTTTGTTGCATAGACCACTATTACTATTTTGTTACATAAATATACATATATATTAAACTGCTAATGTTTTTTTTTTAATTGTAAATTTTTTTCTTTTCTCTTTCTTTTAAGTTCAGGTTACTGTATGGGTATAAACAGGTCGCATTGTTTGTGTATATTAGGTAAAGTTCAAGTTGATATGTGTATTTGTATGGGCATACATGGATAGATGATAGATAAATGCAGAAAGGTAGAAAGATTTATATTTATATTTTTCTCCTAGGACATTCTAGTAGCCACCTATTTATCATAGAAAAAACGTAGAGTTATTTAAATCTACCTGGTATCGGTATGACAAAGGAAGTGCTTCTTTCTCCTTTTTCTATTGACCAGTAATTCCAGAGCTAGTAGGTTAAATATTTGTGTATTTAAAGAGAGAAGTAAATACCAGTTGTTTGAGACTATGACTTTATTGACCTATTATAATTATTCCAATCCCAAATGCCTTAGTGCAGGCTGCTATAACAAGCTACCATTGTCTTAGTAATTTAAACCACAACGGTTTATTTCTTGCAGTTTGTGAAGCTGGAAAGCCCAAGATTAAGGTGCTGGTAGACCCAGTGTCCACTTCCCAGTTTGCAGATGGCAATCCTCTCATTGTGTCCTCACACAGCAGAGAAGAGAAAGAGGGGGAGAGAGAGAGAGAAAGAGAGAATTCTCTTGTCTCTCTTCTATGCAGGGCACTAATCCTATTCACAGGTGCTTCACCCTCATGACCTAATTACCTCCCAAAGGCCCCATTTCCTAATATCATCACATGGAGGGTTGAAATTTCAACATGGGAATTCTAGGTGTACACAAACATTCAATTTATAACACCATGCTTTTCAAATATTTTCTGAGGTTGCAAAGGCCTCCTTTTTCCAAAGAAAAATTATCTACCTCTATTTCTGTCTGTCTCTCTCTTTCTTACAGACACACACACACACACAAGCTGCTTTGATTGAAGTGAAGAGATCTACAGACTTCTTACTAGACTTCTACATATCCTACCCAATCCTCAACATGATCCCAGAGACACCACCAGGAGTCACAGGTCTCTATAAAATTTAATTTGAAAATTACTACTTTAGAGTAATTCTTACAACCTCTAAAGTAAATTTAAATTGTATAAATTAGACAAAAGTAGAGGAAAAAATTAATAAAACAATTCAAGTGCTTTCAAGATGCTATTCTGTTGAAATCACCTCTTTCTTTCTTTCTTTCTTTTTTTTTTGAGACAGAATCTCATTATTTTGCCCTAGATAGAGTGCTGTGGCTTTGCAGCTCACAGCAACCTCAAACTATTGGGCTTAAGTAATTCTCTTTCCTCAGCCTCCCAAGTTCCTCAGGGACTACAGGTGCCTGCCACAACACTTTGCTACTTATTTGTTTATTTATTTTTTTGTAGTTATCCTTGTTGTTTAGCAGGCCCTGGACCAGGTTCTAACCCAAAAGCCTCGGTGTATGTGGTCGGTGCCCTAGCTGCTGAGCTATAGGCACCAACCCACCGCCTCTTTATTTCTTATCAGGCAAGCATCATGCTGGTCCTCACATCTTTATAACCCCAAGGGAAGCATTCTCTGCCTGCAGTCTTATGTGTCATGTGACAGAGTGTGAGGGAACTGCTCAGTGTAAAGCAGAATTTTCACTTTCTCTAGCTCCATAGCTCTCAACCTTGGCTGTGCATCAGTAACTAATGAGCTTTTAAAAAATACAGAACACTGGGGAAAAGGAAGGGCAGAGAGAGGGAAGAAGGGTTGTGTGTGACACACCTTTTGGGGGCAAGACACAATTGTAAGAGGGACTTTACCTAACAAATGCAATCAGTGTAACCTGGTATCTTCTACCCTCAATGAATCCCCAACAATGAAAAGAAAAAGGCTGGACAACTGCTGAGGAGACACCTGTGCCTTGGTGTCTCCTTCACGTTACACTTAGGACTAAATGTGGAACCCCATTTCCTATGCCTAGGTCAATTTCTTGTGAATTTCCTAGGCCTCAATTCCATGAATGGACTATATCCATTCATTGATACACTCATTCACCTTGCCCCCTGCGGAAGGGACTGTATTCATTCGTTTCCTGGCCAAGGAACCCATATACCTATATATACCCTGAGGCTAAAGGCCTAAAGAAGGAGATGGGGAAAGACCGGGCGAGGAACGGAGAGAGCTTCTGTCTCCCCACTTGAATTCTCTCCCTCTGCCAGGAGCTTTAGTGTTTTCTGTATTCTTTTCTGTAAATTAATTCTGTCGTACTAATGAGGGGTGGGGGGGGAGGAATAATGTAATGAAGAATAATAAAATACATTTAAAAAAAATACGGACCACACCCATGAATGACTCAATCAGATTCCAGGCTTTGGCCCAGATAGTTGTATTTCTAGAACTTATCCTCAGGTGATATTTATGTGAAACCAGAATATGGAACTACCACAAAGACACAAAGAAGTTCTAATTTCTTTTTCCTGATTTTCTTTTTTTGAAAAAGAGTCTCAATTTGTCACCCCGGGTAGAGTGCAATGGCATCATAGTTCATAGCAACCTCAAACTCTGGGGCTGAAGCGATCCTCTTGCCTCAGTTTTTCTATTTGTAGTAGAGACAGGGGTCTCACTTTTGCTCAGGCTGGTCTCTAACTCGTGAGCTCAAGCAATCCACCTGCCTGAGCCTCCCAGAGTGCTAGGATTACAGGCGTGAGCCACTGCGCCCAGCCTCTTTTTCCTGATTTCAAAAGAGTATATAACTAGTTGAGCTTTTGACTCTCCAAAGTTGAGTTGATTTTTCCTACCCACACATTAGCACACAGACCCACAGCCTACCAGACATTATGCCACACCTAAAATGAATTAACTCCTATAAAGTAAAAATACGTACAGCAAAAATAGAAATTATTTGCTAAGGCCACCCACACAATACCTCTTTAAGCTGTGAAGGATTAGTTGCCTCAAAAAAAAAAAAAAAGAAAAGAAAAGAAAAGAAAGAAAGAAAGAAAAAAGAAGTACACTACTCTGTGCTAGAACAGAGAAGAAAAAGTATGCTAGGTAATTAAGCATATTCTGTAATACATTTGATTTAAGGGACCAAATTAAATTATACGCCTCTAGAATTCAATTATGTTTATTTTCTGTGTTTTAAAAGTTTTCTTTTAAGATATTTATTAAAATTAAAGGGTTTATTTTTAATATGCTTACCTTTGCTGGAAAATCTTAAAATTATAAAGGAGTGTTAGAAATGAGAAGGACAGTAGAGGCATCGATCTTTCTGTTAGAGTGTGGAAAGCTTTTCTTCGTCTGGATATTTGAAAGGACTCACCCACCCCACAGAACACACTCATGGGAAGTTTTTATTCAAAGGCAGAGGACATGAGGCAGCAAGAGAAAGAGTGCAGAGAGCATTAGAGTCTGACTGGCAGCCGGGGAGCAAGCTGCCAGTGTCATTAGTCACACAAGCATCTGACCACACTCAAGACTGATCACCAAGATCTCTGCAAAGAATCTGGGCTTCAGGACAGCTCAAAGCAGGATCCCAATAGTGGTTTTATGCTTATAAAGTCATGTAAGTAGACCAGGGTATGCTAATTCTAAGCCACTGGTAAATAATCTGACCCTGAGGGCTACCAGGGGTGTTAGGATTTTTGACAGCATATCATTTAAACAGTGCTGCCCTTATCTTGGCCAAGAGTCAGAAACCAGACACCCAGGAGTCTTCTAAGATACAGGTGGAACTTTCCCAGTACAACTATCAACTTTATCTCCACAGGGTCACTATTCATCATAAAAAAAAGAAAGAAACCCAACAAATTCTCCTCTGTGCAAAATCTGAGCACTGTGTTTCCCTATTCTGTCTCAGCAAGTGTCTTTGTCATTCTTCCTCTAATTTCAGATTTTAGACTTTTCATATTTGGTTTACATAATGCTCCTTTATTTGTATTTTACAGGTAAATAAAAATGAAGTGCTCCTTCTAAAACTCACTTGCTTAACACTCTTCACTGGAATTTCATTGAGAAATGAAACGGAAAGATCCTTTGAGAAAGATCCAAACTCATAGATCCAAAGCTGGAATTGATTTGGTTGTACCCATAGAGCACCTTTCATTCCAGGCCTCACTGAACCACTTGTGCTTTCTCCAACATTAAGCCATTTCATTTTGTGTGCCTTGCCTCCGTTTCCACAACTCAAACTTTTTAAAGTTTCTCAAACCTACTGGGGTATAATAAACCTTAAGCCTATATACATGCTGTTTCTGTTCTGTGATAAAACTCTTCCCTCAGACAGAAGAAATTTTTTCTTTGCCCAACCAGTTCCTGCTCATCTTCCAAGATAGCTCAGGCTGCATCCCCTTTCTATGCCTTTCTGAATATGTTGTCCTCCCAAGTTCAGGTAGAATTGTACTTTCTCTCCTGCCGCATTGCTTTAATTGTATATTTATAAATTTATTGGTTTCATGTCCCTTTACCTTACTATACTACAAGCTCCTTGAAAACAAAATTTCTGTCTATTTTTTTCACAATGACAGCCCAGCACACAGCACAGTGCCAAGCCCATAGAAGATTCATTTGTTCATTCACATATCAAAAGTCTTTGAGTGTCCAATTTGCACCAGACAGTGTTCTAGGCACTGATACAAAAGTAAACAAAAGAGACAAAATCTCTGACTTTATGAACCATACACTCTATCAGGAGATTAAAAATTAAAAAGTATATGCTACATACATATATTTGCTAGTGATAAATGATGCTTGATAAATATATCTTGAATGTATGGTCATTCATTCCAGAGTACTACTATAGTTAACCAGTTACTATCCCTAGTTAGTCCACAAGTTTCTTGAAAATGGAATTATTATTATTAATTCCCCTAAACTTAATGTAGAGCTTGATACGAAAACAATGCTTACCTAAGTATTTCTTAGCAAAGGCAGTAAAGGATTGTCTGAAAGTAACTTTTTGTAGAAAGACTCAATTACCATTTTGGGAAATGTAAGTGACAGAAACCTAAAAGTAATAGCTATTCTTGTCATGTCTTCACATAAAGCAATAGCATTATCTTCCTTCTAAATAGCATTTGGGTAATTTACAATGAACTTTTATATTTTCTACTTCATTTTGTTGCATCTGACATGAAGGATGCCTTCTAGGGTGTTCTTATAGTTCTCTGTTAATTGTTCTGCCCTCATGTACCCTACTAAGTCCTGGGAGGGTAAAGTCTTGAAGTTATGTATATGCTGGTACATGCCTGTTCCATATCAGGTCAAGCTCATTCTCTGTCTCATGGATTTAGAGTCCCATGAATTTAGAGTCTAAGAGGATGCATTTACATCCTCCACTTACAACTGCAACTATTAAATAGGTCAACTCGGAGCTGTGGAGTGAGAGGAAAATTGGGAAGTTTGAGATGGCTTAAGACATTCACCTGAGAAGAGTATAGAGAAACTGAATAAAGAGAAACAGATAGATCTGGAAGGCAGGAGAAAAGGGGTAGGATATGACAAGGGCTGGGTGGAGCCTGGATGTGGTGCTAGTAGGAGGAAGTGAGAGCTTGGTTTCCCGGTGCTTCCAGCTGTGTTGAGTGCCTTCACTGTCTGATTTCTGTGTATTTGTGTAAATATTAAGACAAAAAGATACTGTTTTTGCTTATTTAATGCTTTTTCTAACCACTTTTTTCTCCCCACATAAATATAGGGATCTTTTATTTTATTTTATTTTTCTAAGTAGTCCCAGCAAATTGAATAGAATTTTGAGCTACTTGTGTCAATGTGACATGCTATCAGATATAAATGTGATGAGGCAATTTCCTTGCCATTCTGGGAATAATATAGGCCAGATCTATCTGTCAAGGTTAATTGCACTTAAATTGTGTGTTTATAATTTTCCTGGAAGGGGTGCTTATATACTTGAATAGCATTCTAATTCCTAATTTTATTATAATGGTGTATTATTTACATTGTGCCTTTTACTTAAAGCTCTCAAAATACTTTAACTCTAACAACTCATTTGTAATCTGAACTTGCAAAGTTACTGGGTTACTGGTAAGAACAACCCAAAATAAGATGTATAGTGACAGATCTTCATATCTATCAAGTCACTGGGTCACATACCTGGTATGTGGATCATTACAAAAGCTTTGAGATACACAAAAATCAAGAAAGGTGAAATCTGCGTGGAGGGAAATAAATGAAGCCCTCCAGCAATGGTAATAAGCCAGCAAATTAAAACTTGCATCGGTGAAATAGAAAGGACACGGTCAACAGTGTTTCTTACTTCCATGAGGACCTACAAATTATTTATTCCTCTTATTAACCTTCCAACATATGAAATCAACTCCTATTTCATAGGTAGAAATGATTTACTTATCTCTTATCTATGGTACTCTTTTTAAATTCTTCTTGATTAAAATTCTGGAATTATAGAGAATCTTAGAAATTAATCTAGTCACTCCTTTCATAAATGAGAAAATTAAAGCCAAGAGAATGTAAAGGATATATTTAAGTCACAAAATTGCTTGTTGTTTTTATTTATTTATTTATTTTGAAACAGAGTCTCACTATGTCACCCTTGGTAGAATGCTGTGGCGTCAGAGCTCACAGCAACCTCTAACACATGGGCTTTAGTGATTCTCTTACCTCCCAAGTAACTGGGACTACAGGCATTAATGCTCAGCTATTTTGTTGTTGTTATTATTGTTGAAGTTGTCATTGTTGTTTAGCAGGCCTGGGCTGGGTTTGAACCCGCCAGCCCTATGTATGTGGCCAGTGCCCTAACCACTGAGCTATGGTCCTTGAGCCTGCTTATTTGTTTTTTTTAATGCTATTGAATGCTTTTTACTGTGTGTGTGTGTGTGGTGGGGTCTAAAATGTCAATAGTGCTGAGGTTGGGAAGCCCTGCTGTAAGCCTCCTTTTACCCTGCTCAGTTCATTTCATTTTGCACCCTTCTACTGCACAGCCACCAAGGAAAATGCAGCTACTGCCCTCAGTCTCTGATATATGAAGGCTGTCCTTGTAGCTGACAGTGATTCAAAATGCAGTGGATATGGAGTAATAGGTCATAGTATTTTTTTTCTTAAAGAATATACCATTTTTGAGAGAGTCCTGAAGATGGCGACTGTGATGGTCCTGTAGTTCATCACTCCCAAGTCAGCAGGTGAGAGGGAGGGAGTACTGGACCTTTCACTGTGTGAATTGTCAGAGTGGATGGGCACTTGGCGATGCACAGCGATTTGGTGGATTGTTGTGTTTGAAATATAGTTCGTAACCGTGGAAACTGCTGCAAACTGTTTCCCCCTGCACGGTGGAGGGGCAGCCGGCCCCTCCCACAGGGAGGACAGCAGGTTGCAACTCACAAAACCTAATGGGGAAAAAATTCCACTGAAACGTGGATCTCAGAGTTTGACGACCAGAAAGGCGAGCTGCTAGGTCCCACGGAGACCCACACGGCTCAGGCGCAAAGCAGATACAAACATATGGGAATGCCCAAAATGGTGAGCATCTTTTCCCCAGATCATTGGGAATAGGTGTTCTGTCTGTGCTATCCCAGGGACAGAACCCTGGTGAGGTCTGACTGCGCAAGGAGACTGGGATCCTGTGGTATGGAAAAGACACTTTGAGCTGTGGAAGGTGGCATAGAAGGCCCTGAGCACTACAGTGGGAGAAAAAAACGCAGGTAAGAGCGATAGCAACAGACCGGCGGGAGACCCCTCCCCTCCAGCCGTAGCTGTGGCAGCCAGCAACGATCGCGCACTGAGCTCTCCTCTTTCTGCCAATTCCAGTTCCTGGATTGCAAGAGAGCGGGAGGGCAGAGTGGAGAGTTCTGAGACGAGAAGGCTGGTACACCTAAGTTGGAGGTTGGATGGGAGTGTTCTTTTGCACCCAAAATAAAGCACCACTTCCAACACAAACCGGGGGGAAAAACTACAAAACTACAAAAATGGCGACTGGTCAGTCAGAGTTGTTTCCTATGGCAACAGTATAACTAGGGAAACACATAGAAGCCTGAGAACCATTCACAGCTCCATCTGGTGTCCACAAAGTATATTGCACTACAAATTCACTCCACTTAAGTTGACGTCTGAGACCTTTATTTCTATATATACACAAGAACAGTATCTTTGAGGTTTTTTTTTGAATATCCTTTTTTTGGAGGTGCCATTGACAATTTTTTATTTCACTTTCTTTTCTTAGGCTACTTTTATTATCTTCTATTCTTTTTTTTTTTTTTTTGAGACAGAGCCTCAAGCTGTCGCCCTGCGTAGAGTGCCGTGGCATCACAGCTCACAGCCACCTCCAATTCCTGGGCTCAAGCGAATCTCCTGCCTCCACCTCCCAAGTAGCTGGGACTACAGGCGCCCGCCACAACGCCCGGCCATTTTTTGGTTGCAGCTGT
>CAUYRH010008505.1:0-19655 GCA_963574655.1 Perodicticus potto
CACTCAGACCTGGAACTAGGCAAGGATATCCATTGTCTCCACTGCTATTCATCATTGTAGTTCAAGTGTTAGCCATTACAATCAGACAAAAGAAGGGGATCAAGGATATTCCAATGGGGTCAGAGGAGATCAAACTCTCACGGTTTGCAAATAATATAATCTTGTACCTGGAAAACCCCAGGGACTCAACTACAAAACTCTTAGAAATGATCAAGGAATACAGCATCATCTCAGGATACAAAATCAATACTTCCAAATCAGTAGCTTTTGTACATGCCAACAATAGTCAAGCTGAAAATATAGTCAAGGACTCTTTCTTTTACAGTAGTGCCAAAGAAGATGAAATATATAGGAATTTATCTATAATCTCTAAAGGATGTGAAAGATCTCTATAAACAGAATTATGAAACTGAGAAAAGAAACAGCTGAAGATGTTAACAAATGGAAATACATATTATGCTCATGGTTGGGAAGAATGAACACTCTTAAAATGTCTATTCTACCCAGGGCAATCTACAGATTTAATGCAATCCCTATTAAGTCACCATCATCATACTTTAAAAAGCTTGAAGAAATAGTGGTTCATTTTACATGGAATCAGAAAAAACCTCAAATAGCAAATACACTAATCAGAAATAAAAACATATCAGAAGGTATCATGTTACCAGACTTGAGGCTATACTATAAATCTGTAGTGATCAAAACAGCCTGGTACTAGCACAAAAATAAAGAGGTAGATGTATGAAACAGAATAGAGAACCAAGATATGAACCCAGACACTTACATTCATTTGATCTTTGACAAACCTATCAAAAACATTCAATGGGCTAAAGATTCCCTATTTAACAAATGGTGCTGGGCGAACTGTCTGACAATCTGCAGAAGAATGAAACTGGACCCCCATCTCTCACCATTAATATAGATTGATTCCCACTGGATAAAATAGCTAAGCTTAAGATTTGAAACTATAAAAATATTACAGGATAGTGCAGGGAAAATTCTTGAACATCTAACTCTAGTAAGATTAGCCCACATCACAAAATCCCACGACAACAGATGTTGGCATGGATATGGAGAGAAGGTAATACTTCTACACTGCTGGTGGGAATGCAAGCTAATATGACCTCTTTTGGAAAGAAGTTTAGAGAATACTCTAGGAACTAAAAGTGGTCCTACTATTTGATCCTGGAATCTCCTGACTAGGTATTTACTTGGATGATTAAAAATCATTTTACCACAAAGACATTTGCTCCAAAGGGTTTATTGCAGCCCAATTCATAATTGCCAAGTCATGGAAGCAACCCAAGTGCCCATCAATCCATGAATGGATTAACAAATTGTGGTACATGTACACCATGGAATACTATCATCAATACTACTATGAAATCAGTATATAATCATCCACACATTCATAGGAATGGTTAAAACATAACTGTAGTCCCGAAAGAAGGAGGGAAGAGAAAAGAGAGTGGGGGGAGACTGGGAGGAGGGAGGGTATTTGGGGGCATCCAACCTAGTGTGTATGATGCAATGGTACATTTCTAAACTATTAAGAATAGAGTATGAATGTTGTTACCACAATAAATAAGGAGATGGATATGTTAATCAGATGTAAGCATTCCACGTTGTATATCAAATCAGCACATTTTACCCCATAAATGCTTAATGTACACAGTTATGTTTTAATAAAGAATTAAAAAAAAAAGCCATGACTGTGTTCCACTCACAGTGTCATGAGGGTGGGAACACATATCTAAACAAATAACTGTGTACTGCAGCTGGAGACAAACACTGGCCTGTACAGTGGATCTTGGAAACAAAGGGGAAGAAGTCTTAACTGTGCCTGAAACAAGGGCAAGGTTCTCCAAAAAGAGAGGATCCTTGAGATGAAGGGAGGAGAGATGAAGACTCTCATTCTTCCTTCAAAATTATGAAGATTCTGGGCATGCTTAAAAGACCACCAAAGCCTTGAGACTACCAGGGAGGCAAGTGTGACCTTAGAGGTAAGAACTTCTCAGAAAAGTAGGAGTTGGTAAACCATTGAAGTGACTTTCTTACAGGTAGTCCTGGTAAACCACAAGATCTACTGACAGGACTAATGTACAGGTTGGAAGCCTCTGGTGATGCTTTTCTAAACCTCAGCAGTGACCCCAGGTACTGTGTGCTGAGCACAAGGGAGGTTCAGACCATGCAGGTTCAATGCCCACTTAGCTGTGGGGGCTCTAATGTCAGCAGCGGAGGCTGATGACACTGCCCCAGATTCCCACCTCTCTCCCAGGCAAGGATTAGTGCTCTGTCCACACACTGATTGTGCTTCCCCAGCCAGGAGTTCCCCCAGCCTTCTGAATCATTATTTCTCTCTCCATTTTTCATGACCTTAGCAATCTTGTAAAAGTCCAGAAAGTGTGAGAATGAAAGACTCTTTGCTATAGATCTCCTTTTTCTTCTCTCCCTAGGATTATAGAAAAGAGAGACAAATCAAACTCATGGCCAGAGAACAAGTAAAAATTTTCTTGAAAAATTGGCCTTCAGGACAGAGGAAATTTTATTAGGGGAAATGGGCCAAAGCAGGAGACAAAAGTCAGATGGATTAGGATAATCAAAGCCAAAGACTGACAGTGCTGATATAAAGGTATTTAATCAGGAGAAAGAGCTCAAGTGTGTTTAAGGTTGGGTCTGGAGACTAAATCATGACCCTGTTAAAAGCAGATCTGCCTCAATCTCCTCCTTACCACACAGTTAAGACACCGAGTTTAGAAAGTGTGGCATTGTTCTGCTTTCTTCTGGCTAATCTGATCGAATGCTGTGTTAATGGTGATTATTTTGCTTAGAAATCAATATATGTTCAAATCCTTACACTCTATGTGATTTATGTCACCAAAGCAAGCAGATGGTGAAGCAAATTTTAGGTAAAAAAGACTGCTTCTCTACCTTAAAAATCACATCTGTCATATAGATGTCCATGTCCATAGGTTGTGGTGTAAATAGTTCCTCCCCTCATAAAATGGGTCAATGCCCATTCAATTCATGTAGGTTGAGACGTTGAAAGGTGAGAGGAAGACTATGTAGTAAACATTAACCCATGTTGATTTTTATTTATTTTTTATTATTTTTTTTATTAAATCATAGCTGTACAAGGTGCTGGTTTCATATACAATCTGAAATATTTTCATCAAACTGGTTAACATAGCCTTCATGGCATTTTCTTAGTTATTGTGTTAAGACATTTATATTCTGCATTTCGTAAGTTTCATCTGTACCCTTCCCAGATGCACCATAGGTGTGGTCCCACCAATTACCCTCCTTCCAGCCGGCCTCCCAACTCCCCTCCCCTCCCTTGCTCCTTTCCCATATTCTTGTGCTATAATTGGGTTATAGCCTTCATATCAAAGTTATAGATTAGTTTCATAGTAGGGTTGATTACATTGGGTACTTTTTCTTCCATTCTTGAGATATTTTGCTAAGAAGAACATGTTCCAGGTCCCTCCATGTAAACATGAAAGAGGTAAAGTCTCCATCTTTCTTTAAGGCTGCGTAGTATTCCATGGAGTACATATACCACAATTTGTTAATCCATTCAGGGGTTGATGGGCACTTGGGCTTCTTCCATGACTTGGCATTTATGAATTGTGCTGCAATAAACATTCTGGTACAAATATCTTTGCTATAATGTGGTTTTTGGTCTACTGGATACGTACCTCATAGAGGAATTATAGAATCAAATGGCAGGTCTATTTTTAGATCTCTAAGTATTCTCCAAACATCTTTCCAAAAGGAACATATTAGTTTGCATTCCCACCAGCAATGTAGAAGTGTTCCCTTTTCTCGACATCCATGCCAACATCTCTGGTTTGGGGATTTTGTGATGTGGACTGATCTTACTGGGGTTAGATGATATCTCAAAGTAGTTTTGATTTGCATTTCTCTGATGATTAAGGATGATGAGCATTTAGAATTTTTAAACCACACTAAACTGACTTACAAAGAGAAAAGCAAGAAATCCACATAAACTGCATGAGAACTATTTTCTCTCTTTTCTCAACTGGCCAATGGCTGCTTTATTTTCTAAATAACATTCAATTGATAATGAGCATGATCCTATTTACATAAGTGATTAGCAAATGAATCTATTCAGCTGAATGAGACCACCCACATAAATTTCTGGCTTTAGATGAATGAGATATAAAAGTAGTCTTTTTATTGTTCCATTTGATTAGGTAGTATATCTAAACTAAGGTGTTCCTTTGAAACAACACATTTAAAGAGTATTGAGCAATATTCCCAAAACTTATATCTGGTAAGAAAAAAAAAGAAAAGAAGGTCATGATTATAACTATTTTACTTTAGATAGATAGATAGATAGATACCCTTTTTTCTTAACAAGGAATGCATGCACAACTTATATATCACATAAGATCACTTAAATATCACAGTGTAGCAGCTATAACCTACACAACTCTTTTTTTTTAATCGAGTCAAATACACATAGATCATGAATATATTTATGCATATGTGAGGTACAATGTGGTTTTTTTTTTAATACAATCTGACGTGGTTACATCAAACCAATCAACATAGCTTTCACCTCATTTACTTGATTATTGTGTTAAGACATTATATTTGCACCAGATTTTTTATTCAGCTCAATTCATAATAGCCAAGTTATGGAAGAAGCCCAAGTGCCCATCCATCCAAGAATGGATTAATAAATTGTGGTATATGTATACCATGGAATACTATGCAGCCTTAAAAAAAGATGGAGCCTTTACCTCCTTTATGTTTACAGCCTTTACCTCCTAGAACATATTCTCCTGAACATATTCTCATCTTAAAAATGGAGGAAAAAGTATCCTTGTACTCACCACTTCTATGAAACCTACTCAACTCTTGACATAGATTTTGCTTTGGTGCTTTTTGCTTTTTTCCTTATAAGTGCTTCATCAGAAGGTATTTAAGATTAGAAGTGGTACTCACTCACTCAGGAATTAGTTTGATTCAGAAACAGTATAAATTTTGGGAGTTAAAAGTCCTAGGTCTATTCCTAACTTGAGATAGCCAAAGCCTGGGCAAGGCCTTGTCTACCCTCTTCCTGTGTAACATCATAACCACAATCATCTCCACACAAAATATTTTACACAGAAAAACACAAGGTCAAAGCCAAGATTTTAGAGTGCCTTCAGTGTTTGTGGAAGGTGAGGAAGTATCACCAAACCTAACCTTTTTTTTTTTTTTTGAAAGACATCAAGCTTTTCAGTCCAGCAGGAAATCTATTTTCTCCCACCAATTGGTTCTTCATATCACTGCCTAGCTACTGGATCCCATGAAAGAAAGAAAGCACCGAACTGTAGAGCCTGCCTAATAAGCCTTGTCTCTGGTCCCCCCTCACCAATGCAAAAGGAAACTTAGATTATGCTTCTAGTCATACCTGGTGATAGAGCATCTTAACCACCTGAATGCTTTGAGTCAAGCTATAACCCAGGGGATCAGCACAGTGAAGATGGGCACGAGGTAAGGTGCACACAAGGGGAATCCCTGATGAACATCAGGGCTGCCTTCCTGGAGGGCCCTGGGAAATCTGTCTGAAAAACTGTATTCCACAACAACATCCCTGAATGAAACACAAAGTTTCCTCCCTCTACGCCTGGCACGATGAGGAAGAGTAGATTCCCACAGCAGAGCTTTTGAAATCTAGGCTCCCTTGATTCTTCATTGAGCTAGATTTCTATTTAGAACCTATCAAAGAAATTGAAATACATTTAGGTTCAGTTAGTTCCAGGTATTTTAATGTGAGTTATAGTTAAAATCCATGTGCTTAGTCAAGTTATACTTGATGAGACTTCTATTACTGAGCAGATAAAGTAATTGTGCCAGAAGGCACAATTAAATAATGAAAAAGACAAAATATATGAAACAAAAAGTCAGAGTTTGGACAACAGGCAGGTCAATAATCCCAAAAGAAGGAAAGCAAACAAGGTGAGCGCTACAGCGACCAAACTTGAGGCTTGGAGAAGTTTCCAGACTACCGTATGGCAGGAGAAAGCCTAGACAGAGGGCCACACTCAGGCAAGTGATGTGTCAAACATTAAGCCGTGTCCCATATTTCCCAAGGTGGAAGTTCATTAAATTTACAGAATAAATGGACATTTTGCAGAAATTTGTAATGAGGCTGGTCTGTATTTAAGTGACAGGAGGTAAACTGAGATTCTTGGCACAAGGCAAATTTGCCTGCGGAGGCAGAGAATCTACAAAGTAGAGAGAGTTGTTGGAGAAAACCTACCTTTCCACAGGATATGCAGGTGGGTGATCTGAGGATGGCATGATTCATGGCTGGCAAGAAAATAAAAGCGGTGTTGAGTCACAGATTTCTCCTTTTGTTCCTGAGTATACAGATATTAAATTATGTCACGTATGATTTGTTCATCTAGTAATTGCTGTTCAGTTTAATAAGACTCAGGATCTCATATTTATTCATTTTTATTTCTGTAACAGATGATTCTTTCTGGTACATGATAACATTTTCAATATAATTACCTAAAAAAGAGAGAAAATGAAACTTTCATCAAGAGCAAAATATGAAATAAGGGCTGCATTTAAAAACATACAGGTGTTCCTTTCTCTCCACATCCACACCACCATCTTGATTTGGGCTATTCTCAGTAGGGTTAGGTGATATCTCAAGGTGGTTTTGATTTCCATTTCACTGATGATTAGGGCGGATGAGCACTTTTTCGTGTGTTTTTTGGCCATTTATCTGTCTTCTTCAGAAAAATTTCTGCCCAAATCTCTTTCCCACTTATTAATGGAATAGTTTGGTTTTTTCTTGTTAATTAGTTTGAATTCTCTGTAGATTTTCAGCCCTATATCATATTCATAGCATGCAAATATCCTCTCCCATTCTGAGAGCTATTTGCTTTATTTGGTCCACCCTTAGCTATGCAGAAACTGTTTAGCTTGTTCATGTCCTATCTGCTGGTGGGACTCCAAACTAATACGGCCTCCATAGAAAGACATATGGAGAATCCCCAACACCTAAAAGTAAAGTTTCCATTTGATCCAGCAATTCCATTACTATGTATCTACATAAAAGAAAAAAAAATCATTTTACCTTAAGGACATTTGCACTAGAATGTTTATTGCAGCTAATTTCCCAATTGCCAAGATGTGGAATTAATCCAAGTGATCATCAACCCAAGAATGGATTAATAAACTGTGGTATATGTATACCATGGACTACTACTCAGCCGTCAAAAAATGGATAGTTTAAATATTTTGTATTTACCTGGATGGAATTGGTAAAGGGGAGAGGGATGGAGGGTGATTGGTAACCTCTTACCTAAGGTACACAATGTAGGGCACACAGCATGCCCCTGGGTAAAGGGCTCAACTACAACTTAAACTTTACCTAAGAAACACAAACAATGTAACCTAATACTAATTTGTACCCTCATACTAATGTGAAGCTAAAAAAATAAAAATAGAAATAAATATGGAGAGGACACAGTGCTAAAGTTCAGTGTCCACCAGCACTGCTCTATAGTACGGAGAATCAGAGTTTCTGGGGCAGAAAGATCATCCAATTGGAGGTTTAGAGAATATAAACAACCCATTCATGGATTGATGGGGACTTGGGTTGATTTCACATCTTGGTCATAGTGAATTGAGCTGCAATAAACATTCTAGTGCAAATGTCCTTAAGGTAAAATTACTTTTTCTTCTGGGTAGATACCCAGTAAAGGGATTGTGGGTTCAAATAGAAAGAAGGTCTATCTTTAACTCTTTTGGGGATTCTCTATATTTCTTTCCAAAAAGGCTGTATGAGTTTGCAGTCCCACCAGCAGTGCCTAAGTGTTCCTTTCACTCTGATCCTGCCCCCATCTGCAGCCTTGGGACTTTGCAGTGTAGGGGTTGATGGACACATCCTGGGTGAAGATCTTAATGACACTTAGACTTTACATAACAAAGTCAAACAACCTCACCTAATGTTATATATCCTTCTATCAATCTAAAAGAAAAAAAAATACAAACGGGGCACAATTATGAGGGACTGTACCTAACAAATCCAATCAATGTAACCTGGTTCTCTGTACCCTCAATGACTCCCCAACAATAAATAAATATATATGTATATATACAAAAGACAAACCCAAAATGAGGTATAAACATAAATGTACATTTAGAAAAGAAAATAAATTATGTATTTTCAGAAGCTGACAAATATCATTGTTGCATACAGGTGCAAGGGGGGGGGCCTCCTGCGACCGCGCGTGAGGAGGGAAGAGTTACCTGAGTGAAAAGGCGGGAAATGAAGCGGGACACACCCGAGACGGGAGGTAGGACGGTGTAGGGAGGACTTACGCCGCTGATGGCTGCAGCCAGCACCCCGACCATGGGAACAGCTTTGTTGAGCCAGTGTCTTCACAAGATTGCATAAATCTTAACACAGAGGAGAGAGCTCATCCTTAAAGAGGAAGACGCTGTGCGTGCTGATAACAAGGAAAGTATAAGCGGGCTACGTGACTTCCGACAGGTGAACAGGATATGGTTAAGGGAGAAGAGGTTGGGGGCCGCTCCCTGAGCAGTTCCCAGGCTGTGGGTGTGCCGCCGCCCACAGCCCGCTCCCCACATATCCGCCCTTTTCATTTTATATTTTTTTAAATTCGTGACTTAACTATTTTAGTGGAGGAGTTGTTTGACTCTGTCTCTACAGAAGACAAAAATGTCTTTAGCCAATTGGGCAGGACTACAAATGTCCAAATGAGACCCCCACACATAACATGGCAAACAATAGTTATCACTAATAGAACTTCTCCGGGGTGACTGGCTCGCTGCATCATTGCACACGTCAGGGGCTTTGCACCCCAACGTCTTGCCTCCGCGATCAACCTCCCAGGGTGTCCGTCTCAGTTTCTTCAGGAGGTTCCTCTGGCTCCATTCAGGGAGCCAGTGAGGGTCGTCAGCTGTTCTAAGAAAAAACATTAACACATCCTCTCCCCCATTATCAGGACAGGGTTAGACTCATGCAAGACACCCGTGTTAGAGGACCTTTCCATAGGATGTTCAGAATTAGATGCATTCCGAACGTGTCTACTGCTGTTTCTGGAGCAGCAGAAGGGGCACGAGAGAGAAGGTTATGAGGTGTATTGGGGTGTATCTCCCCACTTTGTAATTTATAAATTTGAAGTTTGAGAGTCGACCATTGTCTGTTCTAATGAGTCGTGGAATTCCTAAAACAAAAGCATTTAAAAAGTGAGCAATAACATGCTTAACAGCTTCCCCAGATCGTGCAGAAGCAAAATGAAAGCAGAGTAGGTGTCAACTATAAGGTGACCAAAAGAAAGTTTTCCAAAAGAAGGAACATGGGTCACGTCCATTTGCCATAATTGATTGGTAAAAGACCAGGAAGGTTCACATCAAAACGAGGAACAGAGGGTAAGCAAAACATCTGTAATCCACAGGATGGAGAGGAATGGTACGTAATGGGAGGGGGGGGGGGAATCCGGTATCGGTACTCCCTCTCCAAATAGATCTAACTGCCAGTAGGGGACAGGGGCGCTGACTGCTCCAAACTGCTTCCTGCTGAAGATGAACGACAATACAGGGGGGCAGTTAGCGGTTCCTCAACCTTAACTCTGGAGGTAGGCAGCGTCCCCCAAGCTTGTAAAGCTAATTGATTAATTTGCTGATAGGCTTCAGGTGAATAAAGCAATTGATTTGTCACAGAAGCCCAAGCCCCTCTACCGTAAAAGGAATTATTTTGTCTTTCTTTCTGCCTGCTCGGCAGCCTAATTGGCCCATTCTAACCTCCACAGTGAAAATCTCAGAGAGGAAAGCCTTAGCAACTGGCCTCCAGTCACCGAGGAGGTGAGTCTCACCACTCGAAGTCTCTACCAAATCCGAAGCAAAAGGAGCCGCGGGACCACACCTAGCACACATCTCTTTTAACCCTTCAAGGGCTAACTCTTAAAGAAAGACCCTGATGCTCTCCGATTGCAGCTGCCTTGCAGACCTGCAGCCTCTGGCGCTGGGAAGTAAGAAAAGCTGTCTAGACTTTTGAGCTCCTGCAAGGGTCTTTTGTAATGGAGATGTAAATGAAGGTTTTAACTTTAATCCCTGGATTTGGTGCCACAAAAGGCAGCCACATTCACAGTCCCTTCCTCGGGAAGCCTTAGCCTTCCGCTTCCACTTTTAGCCTAACAATTTCCAGTGAAATCCCAGCCCCATAACATATACAAACACACAGACCTACAGATTGGCTCCCAACTAGACGACCCCCCAAACTAACTAACTGTACAGTTTCCCCTTTTTTTTACTTATGTCGCTTTTTCCCACTCTTCTCTTCTCATGGGGGCTTTCCGTACCTGCTTAGTTCCACTTTCCCGTACCCTGGTCCCTGTTTAACCAGAGGGGGATGGTGGGGAACAAGGATTCCCTCACCTGCTTGAACTCACGTCTGTGTACTCAGGTCCCTGTTAAGGCACCACCTGTCACGTGTCGGCAGAAGACGGAGACGTCTCACGACCGGGGAGAGGAGGGAGAGTTGACCTGAGCGGAAAGGTGGGAAATGAAGAAGAGGGACCCAGAGGGGAGACAGGCCGCGTCGGGAGCACGGACACGGCTGATGGCTGCAGCCAGGCCTGAACCGTGGGAACAGCTTTACTTACACAGTGTCTTAACAAGGTTGCATATATCTTAACTCCTGGGACAGAGATCATCCTTAAAGAGGAAGAACAGTGTGGTTGCCGATGACAAGGAAAGTATAGCTGGGCTTCGTGACTTCTTTTCTTTTCTTTTTTTTTTGAGACAGAGCCTCAAGCTGTCACCCTGGATAGAGTGTCATGGCATCACAGCTCACAGCAACCTCCAATTCCTGGGCTCAAGCGAGTCTCTTGCTCTGCCTTCCAAGTAGCTGGGACTACAGGCGCCCGTACAACACCCGGTCATTTTTTGGTAGCAGCCGTCATTGATGTTGGGCGGGCCCGGGCTGGATTCGAACCCACCTGCTCCTTTGAGCCACAGGCGCCAAGCCCAAGCCGAGGGCTTCGTGACTTCTGACAGGTGGAAAGAATGTTGTTAAGGGAGCAGGAGTGGTTGGGAGTCGCTCCCTGAGCAGTCCCCAGGCTGCAGGGGCCCAGACTCCGCGGCCAGCTCCCCACATACATGTTAAGATATAAAAATATTTTTTATTAATTATCTGCTTGATCACTTTCTATAGTAGCACTTTTTTCTACTATCTTCTGGCTCGATATAATATTGTAATATTTTCCATAGGAAAAGTAGAGGGATCAGTCAGATGTTCCTCTAATTTGGCTGTCATTTGTTTTTAATTACTAATAAATTAGTAAATTAATCTGAAATGAAGGCATACATGAAAATAATTCAAAAGCATTTTAAATTGCTGCTATGCTATATTGAACTACCTGGTACGTAATTATGAGGGCTTTGGGGTCATGAGGAGAGGGGGTCTTGGCACAAGGAATGAAGAGGCTTGTCACAGAGAGTCTTTGTGGAGGGTTAAGGAACTCTGGGAGGAGCCCTCCGAGTACGCCTCAGGTCATATTTATCATCACAAAGCAGAAAAAGTAGTTAAAAATTACTTATCAGACATCAGCATTACAAAAGGGAGAATATAGATAGTGTGAGACAGAATGACTCCAATTTGTTTGGCAAAATCTCAGATCCTAAGCAAGGTTTCTGTCTCTGGAGTCAAGAGACCTCTGGAATCTAGAGAATCTTTACCGTAACCACGAGGCAGGGTCTGGCCACACCTCACACACTCACCCTCCCCTGGAGGCCAGGTTTCTGATCTCCCAGACACACAACTCACTGCTGTTCTCTTGATTCTCCGGGTCCCTCAGCAGGAAGCGAGATGTATGCTAAAGATCCAGGCTCAGTTTCCTCTACCTATTCAAATTGCTCTCATTCTACATTGATTTATTGATGAGTGTGTGCAGAAGTTCTCTAGCTAGAACTCTCACTTCTTTGTGTAATTTAATTATATTGATGGTGACTCTGCAGGCCACTCTTGTCTGGAAGTACTAAATTTCATCAGAAAAATATGTGTCAACATGTCAACTATACTAAGATGCAATTCAATTTGTATCTTAGGGACAGATGAAATCAGGAGCTTGACAAAAAGGTATACTAGGTATTCAGAAAATTGCTACAAGTTTGTGCCCTTCAAACACAATTCTGATAATTCTTTCCAAAAAAACCTATTAAAAAGTATATTGCATTTATAATTATAATCAGTACTACCCCAAGAACATGACTGAAATAAAATCTTCATTATGACCAGTTGTTAAAGACAATTGAATCCCTCACTCTTATTTTAAACATCTAATGATAAGAAAAGAATTCCATAGGCCAGCTTCTGGCTCATACATTTTTAAGTCCACTTTCTCTTTCACTGTCTGTAAACTTCTGGTTCTGAGTGTCGTGGGACATATATACATACAGAAATAGCATCTAACTCTACATTTTTCTAGAGGTTTTTATTTCTTTGTGTAAAACCAGATTTCTATTTAATGTCATTTTCCTTCTTCTTGAAGAATTTTTCTTAACATTTCTCATAGTGCAAATCTGTTAGTGCTTTCACCTTTAACTGCCCAGAAGATTCTCATTTGGCCATTACTTTTTAAAGATATTTCCACTGGGCAAACAAGACTGCATTGACAAGGACTTTGTTCTTTTCTATTTGTTTGTTTTCTCCTTTAAACAAGTTGCTAAACTGTCTTCTGGCTTACACTGCTTATACTCTACTTATATTTTACTCACTTGATGATTAGAAGAATTTTCCATAAGCCAGCTTCTGCTTCAAATAATTTCAAACTTTTGGTTCTTTTCCACCACCTGTGAACTTCTGTAATGAGTGTCTGCTGTCTACATACATCTCTACATTATGAAATATGTCTTTTTTCTTCTAACTTCTTTTAGGATTTTTCTCTTTATAACTGGTTTAGAGTAATTTGATTCTGATGTGCTTCATTTATCTTGTGGTTGATTTTCTTTGCACTACTGTGAGATTATACTTTGAACAACTTTGTATGTTTTTCAGCTGTTATTTCTGGCCTTCACCTTCAGGGACTCCAAAGATATACATCAGTCTGCTTATAGTTGCCCTGCTGCTCAGTGGAGGTATTCTTTTTTTATTTCAGTTTTTCTTCTTTTGTGTTTCTATTTGAATAATCCCCACCTTCCTGCTTTCACTATCACTTCTTGGTGGCGCCTTTCAAATCATCCATGACTCTCCTTAACAACTTGCATTTTCTTCTACTTTGTTGAAAACCCAGAATATATTTATAATGCTTTAAATAGCCTTGTCAACCAGTTATTTTATCTATGTCATTTGTTGATTTCCTCATTATGATAGTTGTCTCTCTATTTGCATGCCTATTATTTTTTGATTGGATGACAGTACAAGTTTATGTTGTTGGCTGCTGAACATTTTTTATATTTCTTTAATTATTTCATATTCTTATGTTTTGTTATGAAATGCAATGAAGTTATATGGAAACCCTTTCATTTTTCATAACTTTCTTTTAAGACTTGTCTGGCTAACCCACAACCACTTTTAATCCAAGGCTAATTTTGCTCCACTATCGAGGCAATGCCTTTTAATTACTCTACATGGAGCCTTGTGTAAAAAGGCTTTTGTGTGTGTGTGTGTGTGTGTGTGTGTGTGAAAAGGATTTTTTCACCTGGCTTATCGGAACACAAACAACGCCGGGCCTTGTGTCATATCTAGGGATGTTCCACTCATTTTTTTTTCAGGTGGTTCTTTCTCAACCCTTAGATCCATGTTTTTCAACAATTTTTATCTTATGGCACACTTGAACCTTTAGTTAAATGTCCACAGTACATTTATATTATGTTGATTAAAAAAAAAAAAAGAGTAAAAGAACACTTACTATGCTTGGCTTTAATTCACGTTCTTTAAAATTTCCATGGCATATCTAAGACCCTCTCATGGCACAGCAGTGGATAGCGGCACACTGCCTGCAAATCACTGCCTCAGAGAGTCAGGAATCTTTACCAGCACTTACTGGTCAGTGCTCAGTTGATGACCCACAGATCTGAGTTCTCTCCTCTCTATGCAGCTCTTTCCAATTCCCTCCCTATGTTCGCCTTGATTTTCCAGTCTGGGACACTGCTGGTTTGTGGGTTTGCCTTTCCCATGGGGTAGTCTGGAAATTCTCATCAGGCATCAACTTTGGTTAGTATAGAGCTCTGTTTGATTATTTTCCCTTTTCTCAAGGATAATTGTCCTACCTGCTGTCCAATCTCTGAAAATTTGTTGTTTTATATACTTTATCTGTTTCAATATTTAATTATGCCAGAAAATAAATCTTTCCTTGTTACTCCATCGTGGTCTATAATAGAAGTCCAATCAAGTGTAATTGACTAAACATAGGTATTAACTATAAATCACATGAAAATGTTTGAAATTGGGTTCATTGCTTTTGTGTATCTTCTTCTGAGAAGTTTCTGTTCATGTCTTTTGCCCACTTTTTAATATGGTTATTTGGTTTTTTCTTGCTGATTTGCTTGAGTTCTTTGTAAATTATAGATATCAGTTCTTATTGGATACGTAACTTGCCAAGTCTTTCCATCCATTCTGTAGGGTGTATGTGTGCTCTGCTGATTGTTTCCTTAGCTGTGCAGAAGCTTTTCAGTTTAATTAAATTTTATTTTTTAATTTTTATTGTTGTTCAATGTCACTAATAATCATTGAAATGCAAATTAAAACCATAATGAGTTATCACCTTAGAATTCCTATTATTCAAAATTGCAAAAAACAATAGATGCAGGCATGGATATAGACAGAAAGGAGCAATTACCACTGCTAGTGGGACTGCAAATTAGTGCAACCCTCACAGAACATAAAGAGTCCTCAAAGATCTAAATGTAGATCTACCATTTGATTCAGCAAATAACCTACTGGGTGTTTATCCAAAGGAAAAGGACTTTTCCTCAAAAAGACATCTGCATCTGTATTCAAACATTTATTATAGCACAATTCACAATTGCAAAGATGTGGAATCAATCGAAGTGCCCGTCAATTCATGATTAAGTTAACACAATAGGGCATACATGTACCATGGAGTACTACTCACCATAAAAGATGAATCAATACATTCTGCAATAATCTGGATAGAAGCAAAAACCATTCTCCTAAGTGAAGCATCTCAAGAGTGGAGAAACAGACACCCATGTGCTCACTGTTAAATTGGAACTAATACATGTGCAAAGAGGGAAGTAGAACTCCATGGAAGACAACCTGGCGGGGAGGGGCAAACACCTACCTAATGAGTACCGTGAACACTATTTGGGTGATAGGCATACCTATTAGCCAGGACTCAGGCATAACAAAAGCAATCCTTGTAACAAAAAGCATGTGTGTCCCACTAATATTTTGAAATTAAAAAAGAAAGAGTAATAAAAATAAAATGTCTGAACTAACTGAACCTCAATATATTCCAAATTCACCTTCCAATAGCTGGATCTCAATATACGCATGGCCACTCTCAGACCACCTGACACTGACAAAGTACAGCACAGGAGAATTCAGAGGGGAAATCAGACCCTTCAGGGCTCTGTAACTCCCTTGTGACGGCTTCCAGGGTATTTTGTTTACATGTTTTCAACCATTATTTGTTACTTCTGAATATGATGGGAATGAACCTGGAATTTTAAAGCTAAAGCAAATCTCCTAATGGGGTTAACAGAACAAAGAACTTGTACACATAGGTTTAAATATCACATTATTCACAGACAAGAAGAGAAGAGCCATCTCACCTGCCCTTGGCTCCATCTCTGTCACCCTCCCAGCTATTGAGCTAGTTTTCAGCACTATTGTCTGAGAATATATTGACCCTTACATTGTAACCTCTGTAAGCTGTAGTGTGACTATTCTATAGTAGGTACCTCATAAGAGAATAATATTCTCTTATGAATTTTCTTTATAACAGGGTTTCCTTTTATTTTTAATTTGCTTTATCACTTAAAAGTTTACAGCCACAGCACAATTTATTCAATACCAAGCAATCGGAAAAGAACTGAAATGAATGATATATATACCTTCATACCCAAGAATCCTTATCTTTGAGGTCCTTCAATCAGGGCAGTGAATAGCACTACTATAATAAGCTCTTTGCATTTTCAAGATATAAAAGAAAGACCTATGTCACCTTTTGTGTGTATTCCTCGAAAGAGGAAAGATAGCTTGTCTGGGTGTTAGAGATAGCATATTAGAGCCAGAGCCTGCAAATGCTCTTGGGACCTGAGGCAGCATAAGAACCAAAGTAGGTGAGTGTGAGTTCTTACAATCTTAGGAAATAGACAACCTTTGATGACATTTTACAGTGAGAAAATGGGCATATCTACCCTGAAGAACAGCTGATCCCTGGGAGAGACCACTGACCAGTAGGGCAGCCACAGAGAGCACCAGGCCTTAACATCCTTCCTGTGTTCAAGGAAAAAGCAAGACATTTTACATAGTCTGAGTGAGACTCTGGGGGCCCTAAAGAGAAAGAGGAGGAGGAGACCCTCCACACTGCGGTGCTGGATTTCCTGCTGCTGGAAAATGTGACCAGGTCTCACAGCACAGAAATAATCCTACTTCTGTGAAAAAAAGTTCAATTGCTCTTTCTGTTACCATTTTTAAATTAAAA
Organism: Perodicticus potto; assembly: GCA_963574655.1. Taxonomy (NCBI): domain Eukaryota; kingdom Metazoa; phylum Chordata; class Mammalia; order Primates; family Lorisidae; genus Perodicticus; species Perodicticus potto. The sequence goes on from CAUYRH010008505.1 coordinate 16,671, forward strand.
TTGTCAATAGGATCCATCCAAGATATTATCCGAATAAATTTTTAATTCTGGAACTTCATAAAGGATAAAATTTTTTATTCCAAAATCCACAGATGGAGAAAAATGTAGTATATAGTTTTATATATGAGCAACTTATCCATAAAAAGTATTACATACACATTATATACTATAATGAAGAATAGTATATACAGTATTAAAATGCTGATAACACCATCCTGTTCTTCATTACTAAAGAACTGATTAAATCCCTTGGCAGTATAAATCACACTTTAATTTAGCATGGATTATTCTTTAATTTGGTTTGAGAACATCTATTGGGTGCTTACTCTGTGTCAGGTATAGTATTTAATGGCTTAATTATAAAGCTGAGTAAGGTTTACTCTCTCTCCTCATGAAGTTTATAGTCTTTTCTTTCATTTTAATAATTAATGTGTGTAAAATATTTAGATATGCCTGGCTCATATAAGTGCTTAAGTATCTGTTGGCATTGACAGTGGAAGCAATCTCAGTCATAACAGCAACAATGACAGTGCCTACACTGCTGGAGTTCTACCGACATTCTATTCACCTTGTCTGCCTTTGACAAAGCTGACTGCACTTGGACCGGTCTCTCCCATTCGCCAGTGCACAAAGCAGCATCTGCAGATCTTTTCAATCTCCACCTAAAATTAATCAAAGCTAGTTTTAACTTTAATTGTTTATTAATTTTTGCTTTAATATTTGTTCCTTCTGAAACATTCTGCAAAACAACCACTTTTAATATTCATTACTCTGTACATGGCTTCCTCTCATGCATTAGGATCTCAATCACTTCTTCAGTTTCATGATATTATACAAATTATCTCCCGTAGTCACATGTACTTATAGACAATAATATTCTCTTACTTTTGGTAAAAAAAACAAAAATAACTTCCAGAATGTGGTATGAGGTGAAAGAAATTCCTGAATTTCCCTCTGGAGGGTAAAAATGATAAGTAAAATACAATGAAACATACTCCAGTAGAGTGGGGAAGCTCCAGCTCTGCCTACCTACTGGCAAAGTTAGCACTTTTGCAGTTGTCTTTCCTTCCTGACCCTGAAAACCAGAGTGTTAAGGCTTTACTGATAATGAATGGCTACAGTAGCCTACCTTTTCTTTCTATTCTTCCAGCTCTTTCATATTTTCAACTATATCCCTTGACTCTTGTGGAGTTGTGAGCCAAGGAAAGCTGTAATAGCACTTTCCTGGCAGAGTTTTTATTTGTGACTCTTCACTGCTATGTGAGGAGCAGGACAGCACAAACTCAGTTTTACTCCAGCACTTGGGAACCTTCACACTGAAGCCGACCAGGTGTTCTGCTGCCTGAGGGAAGTAGGTCATATCTAATAGTTTCAAGATCTTTTTGTATCTTATGCCCACTCTTTCACTGAGAAACCTAAATGCAATGTTTTTAAAAGGATAAATGGGCCAGGCATGGTGGCTCTTGCCTGTAATCCTAGCTGTCTGGGAGGCCAAGACCAGCCTAAGCAAGAGCAGGATTCCATCTCTACTAAAAATAGAAAAATTAGCTGGGCATTATACCTGGTGCCTATGGTCTCAGCTATTAAGGAGGCTGAGGCAAGAGGATCTCTTGAGCCCAGGCTTGAGGTTGCTGTGAGCTATGATGATCCCATGGCACTTTACCCAGAGTGAGACTCTATCTCAGGGGAAAAAAATAAAAAAGAATAAGTGGAAAGTCTTTTTCAAAATCCCTTAGCAAGTTAAAATATTATTGTTAATGAACCTTCAATGATATGCAGAGACTAAACATACTAGGTTACTTCAGCAAAAATACAGCCATCCTTCACCATTTGAATCTGCATGATCCTGAGTTTGAAAAAAAGGATCTTGAGCTGTAAGAAAGGCTATTCTTCTCCATAGGTTACCGGGTGAGGTTCAGAGAGCCTGAAACAAAAACAACTGAACCCTGGAAATTATTATTTATTTTTATTAACTCATTTGTACATAGATCATGAATACATTTATGTCATTATGGGATTCAATGTGTTGATTATTTGTACAAATTAGAGTGCTTATCCTACTAATCAACATAGCCTTCACCTCATTTACCCAATTATAGCATTAAGACATTTGTGTTCTACACCTGATAGATCCAACTTGTACTTGCAATATGCTCCAAAGGTGTGGTCCCCTACTAACCCTCCCTCTATCGACCCACCCCACTCCCTTCCCCTCTTCATCCGAGGCTATAGTTGTATTTCATTTATCACATGCAAGTGTGAGTGATTATAAATTGGTTTCACAGTAGTACTGAGTATGTTGGATACTTTTTTTTCCATTTCTGAGATACTTTACCAAGAAGAATATTTTCCAGCTCCATCCATGTAAACATAAAAGAGGTAAATTCTCCATGTCTCCATCTTTTTTTTTTAATTCTGCATAGTATTACATGGTATACATATGCCACAATTTCTTAATTCATTCATGAGTTGATGGGCACTTGGGCTTCTTCCATGACTTGGCAACATCAAAAATACATTACTGGGATCCGATTAAGTTAAAAAGCTTCTGCACAAGAACACACTAAGTAAAGCAAATAGACAGCCCTCAGAATGGGAGAGGATTTTTGTAAGTTGTATTTCTGACAAAGGTCTAATAACCAGAATCCACTGAGAACTCAAACATATTACTAAGAAAAAAACAAGTGATCCTATTTCATTGTGGGCAAGAGAGATGAACAGAAGCTTCTCTGAAGAAGACAGGCGCATGGTCTACAGACACATGAAAAAGTGCTCATCATCTTTAATCATCAGAGAAATGCAAATCAAAACCACTCTGAGATACCATCTAACTCCAGTAAGAGTGGCCCACATCACAAAATCCCAAAACTACAGATGTTGGCATGGATGTGGAGAAAGGGGAACACTTCAACACTGCTAGTGGGAATGCACACTAATACGTTCCTTTTAGAAGGATGTTTGGAGAATACTTAGAGATCTAAAAAT
>CAUYRH010008506.1:0-49146 GCA_963574655.1 Perodicticus potto
AGAGGCCATCTACAGCAAACCCACAGCCAATATCATATTGAATGGTGTAAAATTGAAAACATTTCCACTCAGATCAGGAATGAGGCAAGGATGCCCACTGTCTCCACTGCTATTCAACATAGTAATGGAAGTTTTAGCCATAGCAATCAGGCAAGAGAAGGTGATCAAGGGTATCCAAAAAGGGTCAGAGGAGATTAAACTCTCACTTTTTGCTAATGATATGATCCTATACCTGGAAAATCCCAGGGAACATCAAAGTCTTAGAAGTGATCAAGGAATACAGCAGCATCTCAATACATACAAGTACTCAAAATCAATACTTACAAGTCAGTAGTTTTTATATATGCCAAAAATAGTCAAGCTGAAAAAACAATCAAGGACTCTATTCCTTTTACAGCAGTGCCAAAGAACATGAAATAAATATCTGGGAATTTACCTAACAAAGGACCTGAAAGAGCTCTATAAAGAGAACTATGAAACTCTGAGAAAAGAAATACCTGAAGATGTTAACAAATGGAAAAAATACCATGCTCACGGAAGGAAAGAATCAACACTGTTAAAATGTCCATACTACCCAAAGCAATCTACAGATTTAATGCACTTCCTATTAAAGCACCATTGTCATGCTTCAAAGAACTTGAAAAAATAGTACTTCATTTTATATAGAATCAGAAAAAACCTCGAATAGCAAATACATTACTCAGAAATAAGAATAAATCAGGAGGTATCACATTACCAGGCTTCCGGCTATACTATAAATCTATAGGAATAAAAACAGCATGGTACTGGCACAAAAAGAGAGCAGTTGATTTATGGAACAGAACAGAGAACCAAGAGATGAACCCAGCTACTTATCATCATTTGATCTTCGAAATATTCAGTGGGGGAAAGACTCCCTATTTAACAAATGGTGCTGGGTGAACTGGCTGGCAACCTACAGAAGACTGAAACTGGATCCCCAGCTTTCATCAGTAACAAAAATTGATTTTCACTGGATAAAAGATTTAAACTTAAGACATGAAACTATAAAAATACTAGAGGAGAGTGCACGGAAAACACTTGATGAAATTGGCCTGGGAGACTACTTTATGAGGAGGACTTCCTGGGCAATTGAAGCAACATGAAAAATACATTACTGGGATCTGATCAAATTAAAAAGCTTTTGCGTAGCCAAGAGCATAGTAAGTAAAGCAAACAGACAACCTTCAGAATGGGAGAAGATTTTTGCAGGTTATGCTTCTGACAAAGGTCAGATAACTAGAATCTACAGAGAACTCAAACTAATCAATAAGAAAAGAATAAATAACCCCATTTCCAGGGGCAAGAGACTTGAACAGAAACTTCTCTGATGAAGACAGGGGCATGGCCTACAAACACATGAAAAAATGCTCATCATTCTTAATTATCAGAGAAATGCAAATCAAAGCCATTTTGACATATCATCTAACTCCAGGAAGAGTAGCCCATGCCACAAAATCCCCAAACTACAGGTGCTGGCGTGGATGTGGAAAGAAGAGAATACTTCTACACTGCTGGTGGGAATGCAAGCTAATATTACCTTTTTGGAAAGAAGTTTGGAAAACACTCAAGGAACTAAAAGTAGACCTACCATGTTTGATCCTGTAATTCCTCTACTAAGTATATACCCAGATGATCAAAAATCATTTTACAACAAAAACATTTGCACCAGAATGTTTATTGCTGCCCAATTGATAATTGCCAAGACTTAGAAATAGCCCAAGTGCCCACTGACTCAAGAATGGATTAACAAATTGTGGTATATGTATACCATGAAATACTATGCGGCCATAAAAAAGATGGAGACTTCACATCTTTTATGTTTACCTGGATGGAGCTGGAACATATTCTTCTCAGTAAAGTATCCCAAGAATGGAAAAGAAAAGTATCCAATGTACTCACTACTACTATGAAATCAATATATAATGACCTACACAGTCATATGAATGGCAAAACATAACTATAGTCCAGAAAGTAGAAGGGAAGAGGAGAGAGAGGAGAGGGGCGGGGGATATAGGAGGAGAGAAGGTATTTGGGGGGACCTCACCTAATGTGCATGAGGCAATGGTTCATTTCAAAACTATTAAGAAATGAGTATAATTGTGATGGATGTGTTACTTAGTTCAGTGTAAGCATTTCACATTGTATATCAAAGAAGTACCGTGAACCCCATAAATGCATCAATGTACAAAGTTATGATTTAATAAAAAATAATAATAATAAAAGAAAGCAAGCAAGATGGATTTGGGATGATCTGTGCACTGTGATGATCCATGTTGTCATGCTCTACCACTGAAAATAATAACACAGGAAGACTTATAAACTTCTTCTCTAGACAAATACTCTTCAAGAATTTTCCTTGAAGTGTTAACTATACATTCTGGTATCAAGAGATCATAAAAGGTAGGAGAAATTAAAAAGCTATGTTTTGCATAATAATCTAATTTCATATATCTATATACTGTTACTCCTTTTGAAATCTGATGTTCTCAAAATTCAGGGTAGTTACCAGCTTAAGAATGAAAGTTGTACGAGAGGATAGTGACAAGTGACCTCTTTCTTCATCATGAAGTCTCTGCTCAGCAGGTATCAGATGTTGGAAACATTCATCAAGATTAGATACAGGCCTGATGCAAAGGCAGAGTATCAAGTTTGAGAAAGGAGAGATGGCCAACACCTTTCTCAGCTTTCCTGGTTCACCTTCATGCTCCTAGAAGTCCCAGGAGATTTGGTATTGCGAGGGCCTCCATGGCCACCATGGCGTCATGATGGGCATGGATTCTGCCCCTGCAATATCTCCACACCCAGGCCTTTTCCCTCCCCTCACCTGTCCCCCATCACCAAGTCCATCCAGAGGTCATCCTCCTACCTGTGGTCCTTGGTATTTCCCTCCTGTGGATTTTCTCACCCCTATCTCCTTCCTCTCTAATCTATCCTGTTTAATTGTCAGTCTACTCTTCCTTAGCAAATCTTCAAAATCTCTCTCCATGGCTCAGAAAACCATCAGTGTCTGACCAATCTCGAAAGTTCATCTTTCTGAGCCTAACATTGTGGATACCTCAAAATCTGGTCTCCAACCCACCTTTCAACTTTCCAGTTGTCCTATTTGTTTGTGACATGGTGTCTGATATTTAATAAGCATTTGTTAGATGGATGGATGATCTATACTCTAACTTGAAGTATGTCCCAATTTATCTGCTTTACCTATTATCTAAAAAGGCCTTGTTCTTTCCTACTTATGCGAGGTTTTGTATTTATTTGTTTTCTTATTTGGGGTCCCTTCCCATCTACTGTTGGCCTATTCAAATCTCTCGTGTAGTCAAAGGCTTAGTTGCAGACTTACACCCTACTTTCTCCATCCATTCCAATCCAAAGTGACTCATCCCTGCTCTGAACCTCTACCCATAATTCAATAAATGCTTACTGAGGATTTATTAGTTGTCAGCCACAATTCTAGGTCCCAAGAATATGAATGTCCTCTCCCTACACCTCTTCTTTTCCAGTAGATATGTCTACGGACTTAGGATCACAAGAATTCCTAACACACCGTTGTGGACCAATAATTCAACAGAGAATAACCTACATTAATTAACCTGCAGAGGTTTTGTCTAAGTCCAGAGTCCAGTGGTATGACTGCCACTGCTCTGCCACTATCATGGACTTGGAAACCCCAGGTCAGGAAACCCCAGTCGGCTACCTTGAAATCAATCCTATTTCTAAAGACCTTAAATCAAGTTATGGCAGAGGCAGTGTCTCTTTTTGGTGTCATTCTTTGGTTCCAAAGCGCTGTCTGCTCTGGCACTGCTCCCCCAAATCACAGCACTGCCATTGATGCCCAGGTTCTGAGTTAAATTAGATGTTAATCTCATTGTGCCCCAGTCATACTACTGATTAGATGAGGTAAGATCATGAATCTGAAGAGAATGAGTCCTAAATAGCTATTTTTATTAGCCCAAATGTATCTTTACTTCCAAATAAGTATAAATCAAATGTATACCTAATTGGAACATTTTTTTTTTTAAAGCAAACAATATGTAGCACATAAGTAGTACCACCATGCTTCTTTCCTAAATGGATTTTAAGAAAACGTAGCAAATGAGTGCCCCTTCCTGTTTTGAGAATAAGAATCCTACCAGTATCATTATTTTGATGAGAAACAGACTTTGACTTAGCATCAGTGAATTGGGGCAAAGCTAGTAGAAATTGCTAACACAAAGGTCGGACATAGTCTATGTCTCTGATTTCCATGAGGCTTCCATAAAAGGATGCTGTAAAAAGTCATCTGCAAGTGTGTTTACCTGACAGTGCAGGTACAGGTCTATTGTTTTAACTCAGGGCCTTTTGGGGTCTGTCACCAATTTTTAATTTTACGGGAACCAGAGATGTGTGTTCCTCTGAGAAAACTGACCTCTGTTGAAATGTCCTCTACTAGAAAAGAAATCCCATGAAGAAAATATGTAATTCATAAAGGAGGTAATCTGTTTATGGCACACAATTCTTTTTTTTTTTTTTTTTTTGAGACAGAGTCTCACTGTGTCGCCCTCGGTAGAGTGCTATGGCGTCACAGCTCACAGCAACCTCCAACTCTTGGGCTTAAGAGATTCTTTTGCCTCAGCCTCCCAAGTAGCTGGGACTAAGGGCACCCTCCATAACACCTAGCTATTTTTTTGTTGCAGTTGTCATTGTTGTTTGGCAGGCCTGGCCTTGGTTCAAACCCACCATCTATGGTGTGTGTGGCCCTAGCCGCTGAGCTACAGGCGCCGAGCCAATGGCACACAATCCTTAATATTCTATCTACCAATTATTTTTTTCTGTTCTATCCTAGTGCTTTGAGTATTATATGGAAATCTAACTCCAAAGAAAAACATTCCATTTTCTGTGTCAGAGTTTACCTCGAACGGTACTTAGCATAGTGCCAGTATCTCAAAAAAAAAAAAAAAAAAAAAGGGTGATTAATATAATTGCTGATCTGCTGGAAAAAGCCCTTGAACAAGGATCGGGATACCTGGGTTCCCAGACCAGATTTGCCATAATCATTGTAAGAACCTAGACAAGTTCTGGCAAAAACTGGCAAAATTCTCTTGCTTATCAGTTTCTGTGCTACCTCTCATATTTTGCCACAGTAATTATGTGATCAAGATATAAAGTATAGATGAAAACCCATTTTGGAGGTACACCGTACCAAGAACAGTTCTATGTGCATTATTACAGTTCATTTCCAGTGTACATTATTATACTTAATCCTTTTTCACTACAAGGGAGAAAGACTACATTTGACAATGGTAGTTTCCTCCCATTTTACAGATACAAAATAACTTGTCCAGATTAAACAGAAGATGGACAAGAATTTGAAACCATGTTCAGGATTCAAATGTAGGCTCTCACTACCAAGCTACAGGAAAACAAGTCTATTCAAATGCCTAGAAGTAGAGACATCTGCCCTGATGTCAGTGTGTTCTAACTTTCGGTTGATAAAACTGTATGATCAACAGTTATCACATACATTTGTACATTAATAGTGTATAATAAAAAGAGTGTCCAATAAAAACACTTTTTTAAGAAAAAATAAGTTTGAATGATTTCTTTAGCTCAAGAAAAACGTATTGTATTTCCTTTGCTGACTCTCCTAATGTGAAATCTGAATTCCTATCTTTTCCATCAACTTGTTATTACTGTTCATACTCATCCGGGGAGACCAGGCTGCTTACAGGGGAAACAGAACAGTACAGACAAATAAGGACTTCCTCTCCCTGAGCTTCCGCTGGAGTTGCTCTGCAAGGACAGAGCCTCAAACAAAGGCAATAAAAGCATCTGCTATTTACACATTTCCAAAGCAGAACCTTGGAATCTACTCCCCCTCACTGTAATGAGATCTCCATGGTGACAATGGCTTCAGGGAGCTGGGCCAGTTTTTCAGCAGGACCCCGAGGAAGCTATTTTCTTTACAAGAGCGCCCTCTAGAGGGGATATCGCTGCAACCCCAGCCACACCCGAAGGGACTGTGTCTTTATCAGGTACCTCTCGTTGTTAGAGAAACTAAAATATTTTACCATCATTCATTTAATATATTTTCAGGGAGATTATAAACCATAACACAAATAATAGCCAAGAAATTCACTCCATGAATATCCATGAAATCCCCACATCCCCGGGCATTCACAGACATGCCCAATATCCATTCAGTTTTAATTTTCTTTTTCATTAAGCACTTATTTTATAATTTCTCATTTTTCTTGATACCATTTAGAGATGTTAGGCTCACAGGTTTTATTGTTCACATTTTACTGAGATATTCTTTACTTAAAAGGAATGCTTATCCCTTTTTTATTAAAAATAAAAAAAAATGTAGTCACCTATGTATGTACAGTTGCAAGTTAACATTCTTCCTCTTTCTGCCCAATTCCTTATGTGACCATGATAATGAACTTTCAGTTAAAACCTGACACATATGGGCCTCCTCATCCTTTCAAAACTGAGCTGAGAGGAGGGTCCTTGTCCAAGTTCATTCCATACTTGCCTTTTGTTCTCCACTCTTAGCACTGAGCATTTTTATGCCACATGATATTATAAGCCAACCATTATGAATTTTTCTGTTGTATAATCATGTAATTTCATATATTTCTAGTTCTAATATGTCTACAATTAGCTTTAGAGCCAAACACTAGAAATATGTTATGGTATCATCATAAAAATACATTTCCCATCATTTCTTTACATTCATTTTCACTTCTTTGATAATAGACTTATATATGTGACAACTTATTTTATGTAGTTTTTCCAGCCAGAATTTTCTCTTTAAAAATCCTCTTTAAAAACTCTTGTTTATAGCCAAAGGACAATAGATGTAGACATTTGTAAAAAGTTATTTTAATAATGAATAAAAAATAAAGATAGGAAAATAAAGATCCTCAAACTACTCTTTACAAATTTTATTTTTTGAGACAGAGTTTCAAGCTGTTGCCCTGTAGAGCTCTGTGGCATCACAGCTCACAGCAACCTCCACCTTTTGGGCTTAAGTGAACCTCTTGCCTCAGTTTTTCTATTTTTAGTAGAGATGGGATCTCACTTTTTTCTCAGGCCAGTCTCGAACCTGTGAGCTCCAACTATCCACCCACCTCGGCCTCTCAGAGTACTAGGATTACAGGTACGAGACACTGTACCTGGCTCTTTACACAGTTTTAACACATGAAGCTCCAAGATACTATTGTTTTGTAAAAGTGGACCGTATTGTTGAGATTCAGAATAGGCTAGGAGATAACATTGGATTAACAAGCTAATGCTTAGAGAATCAGAAAAAAGAAGAAAACTTTCTTCTTTGAAATGCTAGCATATCATTTTCTGGGTAAATCCAAAAGACATCCACTGTGGAACTGAGCGTGCATTCATTCCTTGGGTGTGTTCTCAGCTGTCCCAGTTTCATGGACATCAGCCATGTTGTTGAACATACTCTCTGATAGAAGATCACCATAATTCATGGATCTAAGTGGACTGCAAAATGATGGGTATTTCATTAATTATCCTGCTTTTTAATACTAACATTTTCCCTCTTTTTTTAAAAAAAAATGTGTGTCTTATTCCATTTAGGGTGCTATAACAAAATATCACAGACTGAGTGGGCTATGAACAGCTCACAGTTCTGGGGGCTGGAAGTCCAAGATCAAGACACCAGCACGTTCAGCATCTAGCGAGGACCTGCTTTCTTACTACAGGCTCCTGTAGTAGAAGGGCCAAGGGACCTCTCTAGGGCTTCTTATAATTGATCCCATTTATGAGGGCTAGGCCCCCTTGACCCAATCACCTTCCAAAGGCTCCACTTCCCAATACCATCACCTCAAGGTTCGAACTTCAATCCAGGAATCTTGTGTGGGGAGAATGTTCAGACTACAGCCTTGTATAAAATGACCCTTTAGTAACAAATACTGACCAGGTGCCTTGGCTCTACCACCTAATATGCATGTGACCTTGGACAAATATTTAAAGTCTCCAAACCTCGGTTTCCTCATATGTAAAATGGAGCTACCAATTCTTACCTTGTAGGATTTCCAGGAAGAGTCAATGAAATAATATAAAGTGCTCAGTACCATGCCAGGCTCACAAAGAGAACAAGGGATGAGGTGCTACTACTATTAGGGCTGGGGTGTAGTACTGAGAAGGTGTGACTGGTAGTGTTAGGTCCAGTGGAGGGTAAACAGGTGGCAAGGAAGTGGCCATGGGTGGACAGAGGGAACTGAATTGTAGCTGGGAACCAAACTGCAGTTAGAAACGGTTCCCTAGTGGGAACATACATTGTAAGGAATTCCTAGTGACCTTTAACTGCCCTTCAGCTCATTACCATCTAATTAGCATAGTATAGGTGGAGCTTTCATGAAGGATTGTGGGGAAGATACATGGGTAGAAAGAGCAACTGCTATAACTGTTATGTAACCAACCTGTATATACCCTGTTCTGTAATCTAGTATATAACCCCAACCTGTCAATCACTCCAAAAGGCAGGAGACTACAACCAACCATGCCAGGAGAAAGACAAGACAAACTATTGAGCTTATAAAAGGTAGCATGTGCTCAGACTGTGGGTCTTTCTCCACTCATGGAGATTGACTCCTTCCTCTCTCTTTGGAATGCATTTTCACTTTTTCGTTTCCTTCTTTGTTTCCATTCTTTCTTTTATGTGACAAACTGTGTAAGATGACTTTGATCATTCTGTCATCAGCTCAACTAGGTACCAGTAGTCGTTTTTTGTTGTGTCACCCTCGGTAGAGGGCCCTGGTGTCATAGCTGACAGCAACCTCAAACTCTTGGGCTTCAGCGATTCTCTTGCCTCAGCCTCCCAAGTAGCTGGGACTACAGGTGCCCACCACAACACCCGGCTATTTTTTTTTTGTTGTAGTTGTCATTGTTGTTTTAGCAGGTCTGGGCCAGCTTTGAACCTGCCAGCCCTGGCGTATGTAGCTGGCATCCTAACCACTGACCTATGGGCACTAAGCCCCAGTAGTCATTCTTGACACTTGCAACCAGGGAACATCCAGACAGACCCAATAGTAGGTCTCTGGGTTGGGCATCATTGGAGGAATTTAGGGCTATCAATGTGGGGAACAGAGTTCACTTCAGAAGTTTCCAGTCCTTGTCTTTTGCCATGTTAATATTACAACAGTCCTGTTAACGTGCTTGGCTTCTCCTACTAAGCAATCCTTTACTGTTGTCTATATATATATTTTTGAGACAGAGCCTCATGCTGTCACCCTGGGTAGAGTGCTGTGGCATCACAGCTCACAGCAACCTCCAATTCCTGGGCTCAAGCGAGTCTCCTGTAGTCTCCAGTCAAGTAGCTGGGACTACAGGCGCCCGCCACAATGCCCGGCCATTTTTTGGTTGCAGCCACCATTGTTGTTTGGCAGGCCCAGGCTGGATTCGAACCCGCCAGCTCAGGTGTATGTGGCTGGCACTTTAGCCCATTGAGTCACAGGCGCCGAGCCTGTTGTCTATATTTTTACAACAGGTTACTCGACTTGTCCCTCTTTCACTTAAAACTAAAGCATATTATGAGAAAATTAAAACTGCTACACATTAGTCTCTTTGAAGAGGGTACAAATAATCTCAGATCTGACCCCAGGAACAAACCTAAATCAATTACCTTAAGAGGAGTACTCAAGACTAAGGGTAGCAAGCCAAAGAATTGGCTTGTCTCAACAACCTAATTGAGCTCTCTATTTTCAGAGTTAGAAAGAGAATGAGATTTATGTGGTATTGCTGAGACGATCTCTGTAGAGATCCATGTGAGTAGATAGCTGAGATTGTGGCCTGGTTTTTAATTAGGTAGAAACACCTTATGTAATAATTGGAAAAATAAGCAATAAAACTATTCAGAGAAATATGAAGCCACTGAATTCAGAACCTTTTGGGTAATAGAAAAAGGAAATCATGAAGGGGCAAAATGCAGCCCTGAGAACTAATGGCTGGTTGTCTGTGTAATGTATAGGGAGTGACACTGGACATACTGCTACTCTCAAAAGACTGGAAAATGCTTAAAACTCTCATGACCGATGACAAAAGGTGCTGTGGCTATTGATAACAGGAGTCACAAACGTAGACCAACCAGGTCTAGGCAGGAAATATAGACAAGTGAAGGCCAGGCCAAAAACAAACAAAAAAAACAAAACATCAGTGGTGACTGTGGCAAACTGGATAATAAATTCCCATCTAAAGTGAGCACCTGGACCAGGCACAGTGTCCCTGTATTACCCTATCTTTACATTTTTAACAATAAGAATTGTGTTAAATTTCTCATCAGAAGAAAGAAAAATCTGCAGCACTGTATAAGCCCATAAGAAATGCTCCTCTGGGCTGGATTCAGTTCTTGCAACTTACGACCCACAAACATATAAAGTTTCAAAAAAAAAACTACATCTTCAAAATTTTTTTCCAAAAGTTTATTCTTTCGTAAGTTTACTCTATGCTCTTACGTTAGAGTAGTCACCGTTTGTAAAAGCCAAGGTGAAAGACAAATAAGTGATACTTGGGGAGGCTCCTACTAAATGTTCATAAGCTTAGGAAACACCATCGATGAGACAGGTGTAAGGAAAAATAAGCTTAGAGCAAAGGGAAGGAGTCACTAATCAGCCAGCACAAAGTGCTCCTCGGGTCAGGCTTCCAATGCAACCCAACCAATCTGTGTGAGGCAACATCCTCAGTTTATCTGAGGCAAGCATTGAAAATGTACTTAAAGAAATGAGCTGCTCTCTTATCATTGTTCTTACTCTTACTCAACATCCGACAACCAATGAATCTCAGTGCTCTGAGCTTTCTTGCTGATGTTCTAGAAGGAACCCATGACCACTGCCACGGCCTCTGCTGTGCCAGGCTCTAAGAAAGATATTTGACACACAGAATTATATAGATTTCTCCCAAGAAACCTTTGGTAAAATTAGATTTTTAAAGTTTTGCAAGAAAATAATAATCCAAAGCATTTGCATATATTTGAGAGATAAAAACCTAAAGATAAATCAATTTGCCTGTGTGCTCTTGTGCACTGGCTTGTTACCTTGGATTGCATAAAATAATATTCCCAAAGCCATGGAAGTATGCTTCTGCCAGGAATATTTGTAGAGATTGCTTGAAATTAAAGTATGGAATTGGTTGCTTTAAATATTTCTATTTCTATTTTCAATTTACTTCTCTGCATATATAGTTTGACATTAAAAGAGTTTTTTTATACAATTCAAATTAGTTGCCTCAAGTAAATGATGTTTTTCAAACACGACTCCCATAAAGCTGGTATTTCCAAAATGATTTTTAGTGCCACCATCACCCTTACCACAGCCATAATCACTACCACTGTCATCACCAGCGTCATCATTGCCACACTACTAGAACCATCACCATGGTCACTACTATAACCATGACCACCACTGTCACCACCACCACCACCTCTACCACAACTATCATCACTACCACTACCACCTCTACTACAACCATACCACCACCATCTCCACCACCATCACCACCACTACCTCTACCACAACCACCATCTCCACCATCACTACTACCACCACCATCTCCATGACATCAGCATCTCCACCACCTCTACCACAAGCACCATCACAACCACCACCTCTATTACAACCATAACTACCACCATCTCCACCACCGTCACCACCACTACCTCTTACACAACCACCATCACCACCACCACCTTTACTACAACCATCACCACCACCACCATCTCCACCACCATCACCACCACTACCTCTACCACAACCACCATCTCCACCACCACCATCACCACCATGACAGCCACCATTACCCCAACATCTTCATCAACACCATCACTGCCACCACCATCACAGCCATCACAATGGGAGCCTTCATAAAACTAGAGAGATTTTCTTTAAATGAGCTTTTGTTTCTTGTGCGTTCTGCATAGCATATTACTCAGTGTTGTGCTTACTAGGTATTTAATCACTTCTAATTGATAATAATCATCCCAGCAACATTTAGTACAAATGCAACCTAAATTATATTCCAAAATAATTTTAAGAATAAAATTGCTTTTTTCACCCATACTCAAATGCAGTGAATAAAGACATTGACACGACTTTGAAAATATTATTAAAGAACATAGTTGTTCTTCCAAAAATATATTTGAGAGCAAATCGGCTTTTAAAATTATAAATGGAAACATTCCCTGGAATTGTTTGAATAATAGTACTGCTTTTGCATAAGTGTATTAAGAGATATCTAAACACAGCTGACAAAAGGTTGAGAGAGAGATGGCAATAATAAAAAAATACATTTCAAAATGAAGATTTGTTTTTAAGACATTATGTTTTTATTGAAAAAATGCTGATATAGATACACAACTATGAATACAGACTAGGAGATATTCTCTACTCAATAGCCTCTTTAAAAATTATATACAGTAACTAAAACACCCTAGGCCAACATTTCTTCTTTATCTTCATCATACAAATATACATTAGAGCATCTATAATTCTTTTTTATCTAAACACAGAGTTGAGTGAATAACATGGGGCCAGTTGCCATCTCCCCACAGTACATGAGCTACCTTTGGTTTAAAGCATCGTGACTGCAAATGCCCACAGAGGCCTGGCGGGTAGCATGCACAGGGAAGCAGGCCAGCAGAGTAACACACAGTGCAAACACGGCAATCAATGGCCATTAACGCAGACAGGCAGGAGCAAACTGATGGGGACTGCAGTGAACTGGAACACCCCTCGCCCATCTAAATGGGGCAGCTGAACTCTTGTCATGCAGCAAAGTAGGCCAGATTGATTAATTTCCTAAGAGAAAATAAAGTCCGATTTTGTACTTGAAAGCTCCTGACCTTTAAAAAGTTGGTGATAAATTTGTGTTTTATACAAAATGTGCACTCCAAATACACTACACCTATGTCCTGCATTCAACCCATAGGCAGGCAGTTTCCAATCTCCGGGGAGACTTTCACGCGGTGATCAACAGCCCTGGTTCGTATGTGCAGGGCCAGTGCCTCCGGCTGTGCCAAAAATCTCAAGGGAGACTCCTAGGCCTCCCGACAGACTCCAGTGCCTGTAATTGCTGAAGGAAGGGTAGAACACACTCAGGACCCACCGATTCTAGAAATTAGAGTGCCTGAAAAAGTCAACACGGTGAGTCTCATGTACACGCATGTGTGCAGGTGAGTGTGTTTGTATGTGTGCACATGTTCATGGGAGCACCCACACGTGCTTAGGCCGGCGTCCCAGGGAAGGGGTGGATTTGTTGACTGAGAGCATTTCCTCCTTTTCCCTATGCCTGATTACACACCTCTCCCTTTCCCCTTCCTGGGAGAGAAACAGTGTGGAGAATCAATAGCGAGAAATTTTGGAGCAAACGTTAGCAGCTCAGTAGAGGTGCAATGAAACAACTCCCCTCCCAGAAATCCCAGAAGCCGCTGCCAGATGGAGTTTCCCTCTCCCATCCTCTGGCTGCAAGGGCTTGTCATGGTTTCAAAAGCTACCAACTTCACCTTAGAAGTAAAAAGTAAAAGGTCTCTCTTTAAAAATAAAAATCATTAATTCCATCAATGAGTGACTTTGGCCATCTGCTCAACGTTTGGAAACCCCCCCATTGGAGAGAATGAGGACAATATTACATCCATCTCCCAGGACGGCAGACAGAATTCAGTAAGGTAACGCACGGGCAGGTGTCATGCACGAGGCAGGTATAAGAAAAGGGCAAATCGTATGTATTGTGTATTATGCAATATTATGTTGGTGAAACATAAACTTCCACGATTCCTCTCGGAAGAGTCAACAATCATGGAAGAGAATACAAAACACATGGGCAGTTTCCAGTTTCCCCTTTGCTAATACAGAGTCATAATTTTATACTGAAAATTATTCTAACAGCTGCTGGACTTCAGACAACTGTGAAGTATTAGAACTATAATCACCATTGACCAAAACACCTGAAAATACCATTTTCTCTACCTCTGTACATTGCCCATTTTTCTTTCATATGTAAAGAACACAATGCAATAACTAAGTTAATACAAGCCATCTCTCTGCAGCCCTGGAAATCTTATTCTTTTAAGGCACCTGACCAGTAGAAGACTGAAATTCCCTCCATTCCCTTCTAGCCTGCCTCCTGAAATATTTGTCCTCACCAATCATAACTTCCTTAATACTAAAGGAAATGAAGTATAAGCATGACTGGCTACAATAAATACCAATTTAAAGCTTTAAAGCCATTTAAAAAAAGGTATAACCACTCTCATAAATCTCCAACCTGAGGTTCTCCCTTTTTTCGTTACTTAGCAAACTTCAATGGGTTATTAACAAGTTGTAATTCTGACTCTTTTTTTTTAAATTTTTACTTGTTAGTTTAAACAAAGGACATTTTTATTTTCACAGATCTGGAAGGTGAAATTTCAAGATCAAGGTGGTACTGTTAGTTTCTGTAAAGGTTTCTCTTCCTGGCTTGTAGTTAAGTCTAACACTTAGATTAACTCTCATCAGATATAAATAAGATTAAAGTCACCGTGCACAATAGCTATGACTATAAATGCATTTAAATAAAAACATCAAAATAATGTAATTGCTAAAATAACTAAGCCAGAAACTGCTTTTTACATTATTTGTAGTGTTATACTGCCCTTTAGTGTCCAAACACATGAACTGTTAACAAAATTTTTTCTGCGCAAGAAATGTCTTCATATGGTCAGAGTGAATAAAATGGTTATTTATTTATTTATTTTGGGGGAGGAACATCTCAGTGAAAGTGTTGCTAAGGGTTGAATTCATATGTTGAAGTCTTAATTCCCAGTACCTCAGAATAGGATCTTATTTGGAAACTCTCACTGCAGATGTAATTAATTAAGATGAAATCATGCTGGAGCTGTGTGAGTCCCTAATCCAATATAAATACTGGCCTTATGGCAGGAGAATTTTCCTTTTCTTTTCTTTTCTTTTTTTTTTTTTTTAGATAGGGTCTCACTCTGTCATCCAAGCTAGAGTGCCATGGTATCATCACAACTCCCTGCAGCCTCCAACCTGGGCTCAAGCGATTCTCCTGCCTCAGCCTCCTAAGTAGCTGGGACTACAGGAATGCATTATCTCACCTGCCTAATTTTTCCACTCTTTGTAGAGATGGGGTCTCGCTCTTGCTCAGGCTTGTCTCAAACTTCTGGCCTTAAGTGATCCTCCTGCCTCAGCCCCGCAAAGTGCTGGGATTACAGGTGTGAGCCACCACATTCAGCCAAGAAGAGGAAATTTGGACCTTGACACACACAAGAAAAGCATGCCGTGTGAACAGAAAGTGAGAGATCAGAGTGATGCTTTGATAAGCCAAAGAATGCCAAGTATTGCCACCCCAACACTAGAGGCCATGGGAGAGGCATGGAGCAGACTCCTTCACAGCCCTCAGAAGGAACTGACCCTGCTAACACCTTGATCTTGGACTTCTAACCTCCAGAATTAGGAGACAGACAATAAATTTTTGTGTTGAAGCCACCAACATCATAGTACTTTGTTACAGAAATTTTAGCAAATGAGCATAGGTGTGTATTTCTCAAGCACAGAAAAATATAGGAAAAACGAAAATTTTCCTACAAAACACACTTATCTCACTTGGACTGAAAGGATAAGAAGGATATGGGCCGTGTGTGTGGCTCAAGGGAGTAGGGCGCCAGCCCCATATACCGGAGGTGGCGAGTTCAAACCTGGCCCCAGCCAAAAAAAAAAAGAATAAGAAGGATAGAAGGAAAGAAGGATTAAAACCTAACAGATTATTATTAAACTCAAACCTGGAGTTTTTAGTAACATCAGTTAATGGCTGCATTTTTTTTTTTTTTTTTTTTTTTTTTGTAGAGACAGAGTCTCACTCTATGGCCCTCGGTAGAGTGCTGTGGAGTCACAGCTCACAGCAACCTCCATCTCTTGGGCTTAGGAGATTCTCTTGCCTCAGCCTCCCAAGTAGCTGGGACTATAGGTGTCCGCCACAGCACCCGGCTAATTTTTGATGCATTTCGGCTGGGGCCAGGTTTGAACCCACCACCCTCGGTATATGGGGCCGGCACCCTACTCGCTGAGCCACAGGCACCGCCCAATGGCTGCATTTTTTTATCGACCTTAAGTCATAGATGGTTTTAGAGACAAACTCTAAAGCACAGGACAACTATTAAAATATTACTTAAATTCAAGAAGGGGGGGATACGAGGGGCTCGGTAAGTTCCCCCCAGTAGGTACCACTGTGGCGGTATATGGCCAATATCTCCTGGCCAAAAGACTCAACTACAACTTGGACTTTACCTTATGTACCCTTCTATTAATTCGAAATTTTAAAAAAAAATTTAACACAATTATCATATATGTTCTGCTAACCGGAAAAAAAGCAAACATACGGCTTTATTCATTTCACATGTGTGACAGTTATCTCATATGCCACAATGGCCAATTCTTGATTGAATGAGAGCTGTTCACACAGACTCGGGATTACCTGGGCTCTCTTTGTCTTTTCTGCCTCGTTCCTTGTTAGTTGTTTTACATTCTACATACAGAATAGTAAATTAAGCCTTTACAGGACACCTCCTCGACATCTAAGACGGAAAAAGGAGTCATGACAATGCCCCCAGATAGTAGAACTGGATTCTCCTAACCTTGATTCTGCACTCCCAGGGCCTCTAAAGTGTCTCTCTAAAGTGAGATTATTCCAAATGAGGAATTCCTCTTGTAGCTCTTTTGTTTCACAACTTAAAAAGGACACAGGCCAAGGGCAAACTGAGCAGGCAAAGTCTACAGTGAGCCTATGGTGACCCACGCTCACCAAGCAGCTCCCACACTTAGTACTGTGGGGAACAGCCAAGGTATTTTAACCCTACAATTCATTAGAAATGCTTATTGAATGTTTAGGTAGGATAGGAGATGTAATAGGAAGCTTTGCTCAGCCGTTCAAGACTGGAATTGCCAAGAATTGATTTATGCAGACAGGTTAAAGGTAATTACTAAATTTCTTTGCTTTGTTCTAGTCAATGATAACTTAAAAATCTTCAACATCCTAGGTGTTTCCAGACCATGAAATGGTTAGATTATTATTACACTATTATAACAACTTGGGAAAAACAATTCTTTTAGATAGAAAAATACTTCTAGGACCAGAACATCATACTTACATTATTACTACTCTATTATAAAGTGAAACTTGGGGAAGACCATCTTTTTTAGATTAAAAAATACTTTAAAAATGCACTCAAATCTTATTGTATTAAATTATAGGGAGATAATTGAGAATAACGAACAATTATTTTGGCTCATCTTCTCTGCGGAACTTCGGAAAATGAATGAAATTTAGAAGATAAGGGGGTGTCTAAAATTGCAGAATTGAAGACATTCAGAAGGAATATGCTGTGAAGCGCCAGGTTTTGAGAATTTATAATATTAGGGCTGTGTGGGGAGAAGAAAAGGAAACAATTTTAACTAACAATGAAATCATGAGAATCCCAGGAGCAAACATTGTGCAGAAGTGGAAACACATGCGTACTTGGTGAATATATGGTTTAAGAATTCAGGCAATGCTAGAGTCTTACTTATTTATTTATTTATTTTTTAAGAGACAGTCTCCTTTCGTCGCCCTTGGTAAAGTGCTGTAGCATCACAGCTCACAGCAACCTCCATCTCCTGGGCTTAGGCAATTCTCTTGCCTCAGCCTCCCAAGTAGCTGGGACTACAGGTGCCCGCCACAACGCCTGGCTATTTTTTTGTTGCAGTTTGGCCGGGGCCAGGTTTGAACCTGCCACCCTCCGTATATGGGGCTGGCGCCCTACTCACTGAGCCACAGGCACTGCCCAATGGTAGAGTTTTAAAAGCCCCCTCTTCCTTTCCTATTTAGCAGGCTCATTTTGCTACCTAAAAGTCTGCCTTCACAAAGCCATTAAATCAGCTAACCAAATTACACCAATGCACGTGGCCGGAAATATTTATTTTCATCTCATAAACTCAAATCCTTGTAAGCAACTCGCATCCCAGCTTTCCTACATACAAAAAATGAGCACACAAAGGAAATATTCTTGGAAGCTACAACTTCCAAGGACTTCATAACCTGAGTTCCATGTGTCAAATTGGTTTTTGCATGGCCCTTGAGCTAAGAATGGTTTTTACATTTGAAAATGATTGGGAAAAAAAAAAATGAAGAGGAGAGTCACATTTTGTGTCAGGTGAAAAGGGTCAGAAATTTAAATTTCAGCGCCCCCACTCATTTGTTCACAGGTCTCCAACAGCTTTTAAGATACAGACACAGAGTTGAGCAGGTGTGACACAGATCAGACGGTGACAGAGCCTGAAATATTTTCTCTCTGACCCTTCTCAGAAAAAGTCTGATCACTGACTTACATCATAATTGAATGGGCTTTGATGTGAAATCCGTAAGTTCCTTCATATCACATCCTGGAAGACAATGTTCTGAGATCGCCCATGTGGCTTTTTATCTCTTCTCCCCCTAACAACCAGCTGAGCTGTGTCATGCAGGATGCTGACAATTTGTATAAGGATATAAAAATGTGTTCTTATTTATTTTTAGTTTGGAATATTAAGGGGATACAAATGTTTTCATTGCAGGGATACCTTGTATAATGCATTTAGTCAGGGCTTGTAAGTATACATACCCATCTGTCATCAGTAAAAGAATATTCTGGTATATGCCAACAAATCGCTATCCTGCTCCAAGCAATGAGCCAGGCCGGGGGTGTGCTGACCATGGATCTGTATTCATGTGACCGGCCAATGCAAAGGGCCAGCTCCCCTAATTCTATGACTCAAATGTAACTGAGTTAACGTGAGCATCTGGACATTCTGTACTGTGTTAACGGCCCTGATTACATCTGACACTGCCACGTTCTTTTTTAGCCAAATATTACTTACTCGCCTGGTTCCGAGTGATGTTTCTATGTTTATAAACATTTACCTTTTGTGGGATCTCAGGAATTCCTATTCAGGGAAACCTCGAAACGTCCTCCCAGGAAGGGCAGCTCATTAGAAAGCAGATAAAGAACGGCTGAGAAACCGCACTGCTTACCCCACTTTTCCAGGAGAGCTGCCCGAAGCCACTAAGAGTCAACCCACACTTGAGGCCTCTATTCCCAAGCCCCCTTCCACTCACCAGTGCTGGGCAGAGCACTTACTTTCTTTTATTCTCTCCCTCTCTTATTTTAAACTGTTTTCTTTTGTATTGTGCCCAACCTTAGAAATACCGTTCAGAGCCATATAGAAACAGATACAACAAAATGATTTAAAAATCAAGAGCAGCAAGAAACTTCTCAACCCAAAGGAAGAAGGGCACTGGGGAGAGTTCCTAGAGGTCAGAAACAATATTACAGGAGCTAAGAACAGCTGAGAAACAGAGAGCTCAGAGTGAGGGGGGAAATGTAAAGCAATGAAGAAAAGAGACAGAAAGAACTTTGTGAACAGACAATTCATTTAAAACCCGAAATGAGTTGCAACCCAGTGGGGTGACCATTATTAGTTAAAAAAAACAGAAACAAAAAATACCAAGTGTAGGTGAGGATGTGGGCAAACTGGTAGGGATGCCCACAGTGTGGCTGCTGCGGGAGATGGCACAGTGACCTCTCAAAACACCAGACCTGGAACTACCGTGTGACCAGCAATTCCAGCTCTGAGCACATCTGCAACAGAAATGACAGCCAGGGCTCGAACAGACATTTGTACACCCATGTTCATAGCCACACTAGTCACAACAGCCAGAATGTGGAAACAATCCAGATGTCCTCCGATGCGGAATGCCTAAACAACATGTAGTATAACCACACAATGGACCGCTGTTCAGCCTTAAAAAAGGAAGGAAACTCGGATGCGTGCTACAATGTGGCAGAACCTGGAGGGCATTATGCTGAGTGAAATAGTCCATCACCAAGAATCAACTATTGCGTGATTTCATTTATGTGAGTTGACCTAGAGTGATCAAACTCCTAAAGACAGAAGTGGTAATGGTGGTTTCCAATCCACTCTGGCTGGATGAGATGGAAACAAAGGGTTAGTGCTTAATGGGTATAAAATTTCAGCTGTAGAGGATGAAAAAGTTCTGGAGATGAATGGTGGTGACAGTTGTACAACACAGGGAATGTGCTTAGTGCTACAGATCTCAGTGGGGGAGGAACAGCGGCAACCAGGGAAGGGCTTGGGGCCCTGAGCCCTCAGCAGAGAATGCCTCCAACTCCTGCCTCCCCCAGCAGAATTTCCCTTTGCTTTTCTTGAATCTCAGATAAAGCTGCTCCTGTTTGCAACGGTTACCATCTACAGCATTCAGCAGAAAGTTAAATTACCATTAACACCTTGAACAGTGAAAATAAAATAATAGGGCCTGGTGTGGTGGCTCACGCCTGTAATCCTGGCACTCTGGAAGGCCAAAGCAGGTGGATTTCTTGAGCTCAGGCATTGGAGACCAGCCTGAGCCAGAGCAAGACCCCGCCTAAAAATAGCCACCATGGCACTCTATTAAAGATGACAAAGTGAGACTCTGTGGAAAGAAGAAAGGAAAGGGAAAAGAAAGGAAAAAGAAAACAATAGCATTATATTACGGCCCACATGACTGATGACCTATCTATTGGAATTTCGCTGAAATTCAATTTTAAGAGAGCAGCTGAAATTCTTTTCCCATAAAGAGACAAGTTTAGGTATCACTCCACTAAGTTTCTGATTTACAAACAGTTCTTTCCATAGAATACAGATTCTCAGCCTTACCTTCTACGAAGAAATAAAAATGAAAAGAGCAAAACAAGATAAAAACACCCAGCTTATGCTGATCAAGCACAGTGGACATCTCTACAAACACACAGTTGCCTTTGGGTGCACAGTGAAGAAAAAGAGTAAGGGCCCTTCCAACCCCTGGCATTCTCCCACCTACATCCTAACCAACTGGCCAACCAACACGAAAACAGAACACTTCCCCACAATTCAAAAGAAAGCAACACCTCTCGTGTATATTTCCCTGACTTTGGTGTAAAATGCTACAAGTTTGAAGAAAACGAAAACCAGGGAAATTACTACCCTATGTAACGGGGGTGCAGGGACTCAGGGAATCTTCACTTCGCCTGTGACTATAATAAGCATGGTTTTAGAATTCTCAGCAGGGACACACAGTGTTTGTGTCTGAAGTCCTAATCTCATTGATAAGTAGTGGGTTGAGTGACGGCCCCCCCAAAACATGATAATCCCTGCTACCTGTGAATGAGGCCTTATTTGGAAAAAGTTAAGGTACTTGAGACAAGATCATCCAGGCTGGCCCTAAACCCGGTGACAAGTGGCCTGACAAGAGACAGAAAACAGAGGAGAAAATGCTGTGAAGAGGAAGCCAGAGTCTGGACTCAGGGGGCCATAAGCCAAGGAAAGCCTGGAGCCACCAGAAACGGAGGAGATGAGGAAACATTTGCCTCTGGCATTTTTGGAAGAAATCCACCCACAGTGATGCTTTGATTATGGACTTGCAGCCTTTAGAACTGTGAAAGAATACATTCCTGTTGTTTTAAGCCAAGTTTGTAAGTGTGTAAGAATACATTCCTGTTGTTTTAAGCCAAGTAATTTGTTAAGGCAGCCCTAGGAAACTGAACCAGTATGCTCACCCGAGATGGCATAATTCCTCCTGGGGGCCCCACTGTCTCCAGGGAGGACTCACTGGCCCTCCGCCCCTGCCACACACACTCAGTTGTCAAATAAGCTCAATCAGTGGTGACTTGGCAGTTTGCCAGGGTCTGAATGTTTGCGCCTCCTGGCAAATTCTTACGTTCAATCTTAATCTTTAATATAATAGTATTAAGAGGTGGAACCTTGGAAAGTGATTAGGTCATGAGGGTGAGGCCCTTGTGAATGGGATTAGTGTCCTTATACAAGAGGTCCCAGAGAGAGGTCTTACCCCTTCTACCCTGTGAGGACATAGCAAGAAGGTCCCATCTATGACCCAAAAAACAATTCCTCTCTAAGACACCTTAAACTTGGACTTGCCAGTCTCCAGAACTATTGAAATAAACTTCTATTATTTATAAATTACTCAGTCCCAGATATTCTTTTATAGCAGCACAAAACAAGACAATTTCACAGATATTTTGGAAGGAAAACTGGCGGGGCTGGAAAGCAGAGGGTGGATGCTTGTTTCAGAGTCCTAAATGCTAAGCACAAGCCTCTGTCAACACATAGGGGAGTGGAAGAACAGAGATGAGATTGGGCAGCCTGTGAACTCCCAAGGCCATCGCTGCAAAGAAAGGGCCCTCAGAGCTACAGAGAAACAAGTTACTCACTTGCTAGGGTAACACACGTGAGCAAGAGCAAATGCCCTAGGAACAGATACACTCAGTTCAGTTAAAAAGAAAAGCGAGTTCAACCCAGAGGTTCAGCATCATGTAGCTCAAATACCCAAATGAAGCTATGTGACTCTTCAACAATCCGGTGTGCTCCGTTGGGACAGTCCTCAGGGACACCACTCTCCTGAATAATTTTTGGCAATGATGTAGGTAGAGAATGATCAGTTGGCTCCCATGTAACAGGAATCCTGAGCAGAAAAGAATTAAATGGGGTTCCCTGGACCCCAGAGGAGAGCTTTTCCATTCAGAACAACACACACACACATTCTCCCATTTTAGGCTGGATGACATGACACTGAAGCTGAGGCTCGGAGCTTGATGAAGCTCCCAGGAGAGATGGTGAGATAGAAGACAAGGAACTGTGAGCTTTGATCAAGAGTCCACGGTAAAGGCTCTCCAGGAGCCCCTGCTGGCTGTGGAGCTGTTAAGACAACACCGTGGTGAAATCTCATCCCTGTGCCCCCTTTTGTTTTGTGACAAGGACAGAGATCAACTTACAAACCACTGTCTCCTACCAGCTAGTAAGAGTCCAACCTTGGATTTCCCTTCTATGTCTAGACTACGTCCTTCCAACTCACTGACTGCATTCCCAGGAGCGTCTCCTTTTCCAAACACAAAGTTCAAATTCCCACCCCCAGCCTTGCTGCCCGCCATCTCTGCACGGCACAACTCTTTATACATCCTTCGTCCTCGGTGGATCAGCACCAGCACCTCCCACCCCATCCGTCCCCCACCTGGACCACATGCTTGGCCTCTTCCCTCTCCCTAGGTCCTTTCTGCGGCTCTCAGACATCTTCAAGTAAATGCTTCCCTCATGTGGATTCTCAGTCACCCAAATACATCAGCCTTTAGAGATGTGGTCTTGACCACCCTCCAGATGGAGGCAGGTCACGAAGGTCCTTGAGCCCAGTAGAGGCATTCTGCCTTGACACGGTGTGGACTGTGGACGGCAGGCTGCCAAACTCAAACTCACAGAAGTGACAAGGGGCAGGGGTGTCCTAGTGAGGGGCAGGGACACTGGGCTACAGCATTGAGAGACAGCGGGAAAAAAGCAATGGTGAAGACTGCAACACAGATGGATTCAAAAGATGGCGGGGGTGGCACCTGGAGCTCAGTGGGTAGGGCACCGACCACATACACCAAGGCTGGCAGGTTCGAACCCAGCCTGGGCCAGCTAAACAACAATGACAACTGCAACCAAAAAAAAAACAGCCAGGTGTTGTGGCAGGCACCTGTGGTCCCAACTACTTGGAGCAAGAGGCAGGAGAATCACTTGAGCCCAAGAGTTTGAGGTTGCTGTGAGCTGTGATGCCACAACACTCTACCTAGGGCAACAGCTTGAGACTCTGTCTCAAAAAAAAAAAAAAAAAGATGGCGGAGAGCAGAAACAAGGGAACTTTGTGCTTAATTCTGCATATGGGATGAGGAGAAGCCAGACTGATCTCATGGACCAAACGGGATCGAGCGCTCCCATAGCCTGAGGACTTCCCACCCTCTGACGCATCCCTGCCTCTCTCTCTCTTCCTCTTTATCCAGTGAACACGACATCATGAAGTGGACAGTCTTCAAACTGTACCAACACATCCTATGCCCACTTCTGCTGACTGCTCCTCCTTCTGTCTTTTGAAAATATCACTATTAACCCTGAGTCACCTCCTAGAACATTCTGGGGCCTGCAGCTGAAGAGCTTCCAAGAAGACAGAGAGAGAGAGATGGGAAATCATGAGGGCAGGCAGGCAAGGGCGGGGCCGAGGGAGGAAGGGACATGGTCCGCTGGGTAGAGAACGCACTGCGGGCTCCAGGCCACCCAGCAGGGGTGCAATGAACTTTAACAGCATCCCTTCAATGGCTGGCACCTGCAGAGGCCAGCTGGGGAGTAAATGGGGGAACAAAAACATGACCTGTACAGAGGAGCCCACAACTCTTGCTTGTAAGCTTCTGCCTGGGAAGACCCCCCCCCCATGCTCAAGGCCATCTGATCCTTCAGGACTCAGCCCAGGGACTCAGCCCAGGGACCCCTTCAAGGAGCCTTACCCAGAGCCTAGCTCTGCTCCCTGCTGGGGCCGAAGTGTCTAAGGCCTCCAATAGGGCGCACAGGGCTTTTCTGTATCAGGGCACATTCCTCGCCGCATGGCAACCGTCTGTCCTCTTTCCCATCTTGGGCCTATGAACAGACATCGTTGGATTCCCCACACTTAGCCCAGTGCCTGGTAAAGGAAGATGCTCAATGAGCGAAGGCAGGAAGGAGGAAAGGGAGAAAACAGTGCAGACTCTTCCTCCAAAGGCCTGGATGGGAGAAGGAGGAAGAAGAGCCCAGAGGCTGGGACAGGCAGGGCCCAGGATGCACCTCTGTGGACGGAGGTTAAAGGGCAGGAGACGCCAAGACACTCAAGGTGCGAGGAAGGGCGGACCACGGTGGCTCGGGCTGGGGAGACAGGCCGGGAGCACAGTGGGGAGAGTTCCCTGGAGCAGAGACAGAGAAAGCCCCTTTCTGAGACCGGAAGGAAAGGGTGATACAGGAAAGGTATTGAGGGTGGAGAGGGAAGGAATGTCTGCAAGTCGAATGAGTACGGACCCTTATTTCTCTGCATAAAATATAGGAGGAAAGTTCCATTTACTAAGTAGCAATTGGAAACGGAAAAACAGAAATAGAAAACAATAATAGAAAAAAGTGAGGAAAGTTTAGAAGAAATTCCCAGGAAAAAAATCACTAACATTTATTGATCATTTTTGATCAAGCCAAATTGTGACCCTGCCATCTCCTTAAGTTTGTATGTTGAAATCCTAACCTCGTATTTGATAATGTGACTGTTTTTGGAGATGAGACCTTCACAGAGGAAATTAAGTCGAAATGAGGTCACTAAGGTGGGTCCTAATCCAATCTTGCCACTCTCCTTATAAGAAGAGGGTATTTGGCCACAGATAGGGACAGAGGGAGGCCAGGTGAGGCCACAGAAGAAGCGCCATCTACAAGCCAAGAGAGGCCTCAGAAGGAGCCTACCCTGAAGATGGCTTGGCCTCGGGCTCTGTCCTCCCGAATTGTGAGAGAATGAACTTATGTGTTTAAGCCACCCAATCTGTTCCCCTTTGTTGTAGTAGCCCCAGCACCCTCACACACCAGAAATGATGCTTTGAACTTTAGCCCAGGGATCTCATTTCAATCAACAGCCTTTCGAGGCAGGTGCCACTTCCATGCTTGGTCTGCAGTGAGGAGGGCAGAGCCTGGAACCCAAGGGCAGCTAAATACATTCCCATCAGTCTGACTCCAGAGGCTCCAATCCTAAATGCCGCATCACTAAAGCCCAGCTCAGGGCTTGTGTCAATCCATCTGTAATTGGAACACCCACTTGAGAGGCATCATTGGTCCCCTCCATTAACTGATTTCAGCACCAGGGAGTTGCAGAAGCCAGGAGCAGAGAAGGCAAGTGGGGCTGCAGGTGTCAAGTGACCACAGGGCATGGGTGGGAAAGAATGCCGATGAGCTGTGCCACAGAGCCAAGACCACTTCCAGAGTGGCCACTGAGAAGAAGACAAAGAGGTCCGACTCCCATCGGGCTGAAGACCTTGGTGCCCAGCGCCAGCCTGGTGTGCCAGAAACACAAGGGCGCAGAGGTGCGGGCGACGACATCCCACAGTCCACTTGCTCTGTCTGGACACAGCCCCCTCCATGCGGACATGAAGGACACCGTGCCTTTCCTCGGTCAGCTCCAAGGTGAAACCACGGACACCTCCTGAGCTGGAGGCCAGGTCCAGCCCCGCCCCATCTCTACCAGGTTTCTGACCCTGTGCGTTTGTAGAAAATGGTTCTGAGACCGAGAACAAGGTCTGGGCCATCCAAGCAAGAGGACGAGCATGCTTTCGGAAATCTTGACTTGGAGCAGCCCAGACATCTGCTGAGGTTTAGTTTCTTCTTCTTTTTTGTTGTTTAGACAAGAGTGTCTCTGTTGTCACCCAGGCTAGAGTACTGTGGCATCAGCCTAGCTCACAGCAACCTCAAATTCCTAGGCTCAAGAGATTCTCCCACCTCAGCCTCCTGAGTAGCTAGGACTACAGGGGCCCACCATGATATCCAGATCATATTTCTATTTTTCGTAGAGACAGGGTCTCATTCTTGCTCAGGCTGGTCTCGAACTCCGGAACTCAAGGGATCCTGCCTCCTCAGTCTCACAGGTGTGCCTGCCGAGGTTTCTTTTGATTCTTCCATGGCTGTCCCCTAACTCGCCAAAGGTCACCTCAAGGGTTTCTTCCCAGGACTCCATTCCTACACCTTCCTATGTTAACTCAGGAGGGTAGCGAGCCCTGCCTGCTCGGCGAGTCAGTGGCTATTTACTTGACGTGATTCAGAGACTTCCAGACTACATCACCAGCTTCAAACCCAAAGCAAACTCTCCTGTAATGGGTGAGGGGACCATCCTCTCAGGTCTCAGCTTCCCCAACTGGAGTGGCACCTGTGGCTTAGCCCCGGGCCACTAAGCAATGACGTGGGGGGAGCCAGTCCTCCAGGGAGCCCTCAGGCCTGCGCAAGTGGTTTAGCTCACTGTTTCAGGTCCCAAACACAGGAAAGGTCTTTCACTGAGCAGTGTGGGGCTGGGTTTGTGGGGGTGGGGGTTGAGGGGAAGAGGCAGGAGGTGTGTCTGGCCAGCTCTGGTCAGTCTGAGGATGGCAGGAGGTGCCCCAGCTGGCCCAGGAAGGACAGGAGCGAAGGGGGTGGTCAGGGAGCAGCCACAGCTCAGACGGGAGCTCCGGGCCACGGCTTCTACCCCAGCATCTGCGGGGGCTGGCGCAGCGCTCACCTGCTCCCCCTCAGCCTCAGCGACATTCTGTTTGCTGTTGATGTCAGGTTTGAAACTATAAATATGAGGCAAAATTTCGTGAGTGATCACAACCAGGGTTCTCCCAGCACTCAAACTTCTCTAAAGTTTTGAGCAAGGCATTGCTGACACTGCCCCAGGAAATGCTTTCAGTCAACTGAAACTAGCAGACCACGACATTAGTAACCACAGACACTGCCCGAAAAGAATTAATGATGCCCCAGAAGGGGCCTAGAGAGTTCACACCTTAGTAAAGTCTGGGTTTTGTTATTTAAGGAATTGCAACGGAAATATTCTAAGAGCTTCATTTGTGAGACTTGCACCCTCTCCAGATGTTAAGAAACGACAAAAATAAAATGCTGTTTTGTTGCGTATGTACGTGTGTGTTTATATATAAATTCAAATTTTATCAGCTTCTCCATATCTATGTTACTTCATGCATATCAGGAAGCTGCATGGGGAGCTAAGCTTCATCAAAGTGAGTTGATTGTGCTCCCCACAGAGAGTCTGGGCAAGGCCCCCCACCCGGCGGTCCGCTCCCGCCATCTCTGCACTCTTTCCAGGGGATGGGCTGGAGGGAAGGGTCTGCCAGCCATTCACAGCTCACCCCAAATAAGTTCCCTGAGGGCAAGCAAAGCATTGGCGGGGCCACGGACTTCTTCCTGATGAACTGCCCTTTGGGGAGTGATTCCTGAAAGCATTTCTGATTTAGCACACCGTTTGCAGCTGCACCGAGGTTAATGTTACCTGTGGATTAAAGCACAGAAGTGCACCTTTGCCCCTTGTGCCAAGGGGCTAAAGTCTATTTTATACCCCGGACATGAGTGAGGAAACACCTATAAGGTCAAACCGTGGCCAGAGATGGGTGTGGACAGTGACAAGGAGAAGGCTGAGGAGAATAAATAGTTGGGTTTAGAAAATTCCAGCTCGCTGGCACCGGTCTTCTCTTGGGTGATGCTCAAGGACTAAATCCAGGGCAGGTGTTATCCCAACAGTGCAGGAAATGATGAAAAGTTGTTAGTCTCTTTCCCCATGAAGAAAGTCAAGTGTAAAGACAGAGTTCAGACATACTTCTGGGTTACAGTTGGAGACTAGGCCCCTCTACACAGTGGCACGATTACACTGTCACAAGAGTCCTGTGAGTATTCAAAGGCCAGCCGTCTTTATAGACTGGGATAGATAATATGGAGAAGAATGCCATGTCCTTGAATGAAATCTTAGACACTTATTACTAATGATTCATCATAAAATTATAAATTGGTCTCCATTTTGAATCTGTCACAATGTTGACCTGGGATTAATAATACATGAAGAGAACGCTTGCCTATTAAGAACTAATTTTCTGGCTTGGCGCCACTGGCTCAATGGGCTAAGGTGCCAGCCATGTACACCTGAGCTGGCGGGTTCGAATCCAGCCCAGGCCCGCCAAACAACAATGACAGCTGCAACCTAAAAATGGCCGGGCATTGTGGCGGGCATCTGTAGTCCCAGCTACTTGGGAGGCGGAGGCAAGAGACTCACTTGAGCCCAGGAGTTGGAGGTTGCTGTGAGCTGTGATGCCACAGCACTCTATCCAGGGTGACAGCTTGAGGCTCTGTCTCAAAAAAAAAAAAAAAAAAAAAAAAAAGAACTGATTTTCTGCTTTGTGCAAAGAAAAAAAAAGCAGCATTCTGTTTTATCATTTAATACATCTATATGCTCTACTTTTATAACCTTATTTTCATTATTACTCTTTATAAAAGCTTACATTTAAGGGAGAAAAACTCAGAAATTCTACACAACGGAAGAATTTGCTATCTTAAAGAAGTAGAAATTCAAAACCCCTCAAACTACCAACATGTAATATCACATTTCTCCACGAGGGGTCACTAAAACTCCAGGAAACTCAGATCTATCTTTCGCCGAAAGAGATTATGTTAGACTTCCACACCTTTTTTTTTCTTTAAATGTCCATTTTGTGCAAAAATATTACAAAATGACAATGGCGTGAGTTAGCAGAATAATGGAACTATCTTCTAGGAGAGTTGGAAACCCAGGTTAATCCAAAACATCATACACGCCTATGACTTACAATACTGGCCAGAGTAACAGTGTTGTTTTATCTAATCCTTAAAACGCTCTCTTCCTTGAATGGTGGTTATATATCTTTGCTTTTAAAATGAGGCATCTGAGCCCTGCAGAGTTTAGTAACTTGCCAAGCTGTCCCCGTGTCCCAACTTGGATTGTGCTCTCTGCTAAGCGATGAGATTTCCAAAAAGGGGGCAGTTGAGTCCCTGGACTGGAGGACGGTCACCCTGCTGGCAGATGCTCTTTACGTGTGAAAATAACAGCAACCCAAGGGCTAAGCAAACTTAAGTGCCAAGTGGCTGTCCAACACTGTTAAAGGCCAAATAATACAGCCTGTGATCTTGGAGGCTTGGGGAAGGAATGATCAGTGAGGCTTCTTGGAAGATTGGGACATCAGCTGACCCCTGCAGAGGGCTCAGGACTCAGGCAGCCAGAAAGAGAACCTGTGAACAGAGAGGCAGACAGCTGCCAAAAAACCACCGTCATTGCTTGGCAAATAAATGCGTGGCAGCCAACCCATAAACAATACTGTTCCCAGAACCGTCCTTTCTGTCAGATCCCTGAGGGCCCACCCATTTCTCACTTCTTTCCTCGCCCAGTGTCAAAGTACTGACTCACAGCATTTGTGGCTAAAAGGGAATGGACTACATTTTTTTTTTTTCCTTTCAAAAAGATGCTGAGTTGGCTTTTTGGTCAAGTGGCTATGATTCACTGCGAACAAATCCCGGTGGCGAGAGGCCAGTTGCGGTCATTTACCTCATTCAAGTCTTAACAGCTGGAAAGCAGTGTGTTTTTGCAATGTGTTGCTCTGCTTTGCAAGCTGAAAATGGCCTTTGTCTGTGCAGAGGCCCCCACATGCCGGCTGCCCAGTCCCCCTTCTGCTGGTCAAAAAGGCTTCTCTGAGCAGCTCTGGCACCAAGTCAGCCGGAGCCAAGCACACTGGTTCTTTTGTCACTTTGAGCAGAACCTATTACAGCCTAAAGTTTGCTGTTGGGAATATAATGCCATCTTACATGTCTGGGACCAACAGGGGAAGCTTCCTTTTTTATATATAGTGGTAAAATACACCTAAAATCTACCATATTAACTACTTTGAAGTGGATAACTCTGCAGGGTCAAGTACATTCACTGTGTGCAGCTCTCACTACATCCCTCTCCAAAATGTTCTTCATCTTGTAAAAATGAAACCGTGTACCCATCAAACACTAACTCCCCATTCCCTGTATCCCCTTCATCCCCTGGCAATCCCCATTCTCCTTTCCATTGTGATTTTGAATACTCTGGGTACGTCACAGCGTATAAGTGGAATCAGAAAGTATGTGTCTTTTTTTGCCAGGCATGGGGGCTCATGCCTGTAATCCTAGCTCTCTGGGAGGCTGAGGCAGGCGGATGGCTTGAGTTCACAAGTTTGAGACCAGCCTGAGCAAGAGCGAGACCCCATCTCTGAAAATAGCTGGGTGTTGTGGCAGGCACCTATAGTCCCAAACTGCTCAAGCCCAAGAGTTTGAGGTTGCTGCGAACTGTGACACCACAGCACTCTACTGACGGCCACAAAGTGAGGCTCTGTCTCAAAAAAAAAAAGTATTTGTCTTTCTGCTACTGGTTTATTTCACTTAGCATAATGTCCTCAAGGTTCCTCCACGTTGCAGTGCATGTCAGAGTTTCCTTGCATTTTTTTCGATACGCTTTATTCCTTTAGAGCAGTTTTAGCATTATAGCAAAAATTGAGAGGAAGACACGGAGGTTTCCCATTGACCCCTGTCCCCTCCCCTGCCATCAGCAGCCCCTGCCAGAGCGGTACATTTGTAACAACTGATGAACGTACATAACACACCATTATCGTCCACAGTGGGTTCACTCTTGGGGGTGCACATTCTATGGACAAGTCCACGACATGCACCCCCCAATTACGATATCATACAGAGTAGCTTCCCTGCCCTTAAGAATCCTCTGTGCTCCTTCCTTTTTAAAGCTGAATAATATTCTATTGTATATATATGTATACAATGAAACTGAAATATATATGTATAATATATGTATATATATGTGTATATATATACAATGGAATATTATATATATACACAATGGAATATTATATATATATACAATGGAATATTTTATATATATACACAGTGGAATATATATATGTGTGTGTGTGTGTGTGTATATATATATATACACCATATCTTATTTATCCATCCTTGTATTGATGGGGTGTGGGTTGCTTGCATTTTTTGGCTATTGTGAATAATGCTGCTATGAATGTGGGTACACAAGTATCTCTTTGAGACCCTACTTTTACATCTTTTGGATGTATATACCCAGAAGTGAAATGGTTGAATCGTAGTGATTCTATTCTTAATTTTTTGAGGAACTGTCATATTGTTTTTCATAGAGACCGACCCATTTTATACTCCCCCCCCCAGCAGTGCACAAGGGTTCCAACTTGGCTACCTCCTCACCAACACTTGTTATTTTCTGATTATTTTACACTAGCTGTCCTAGAGGGTGTGAGATGCACCACTTTGTTCATGTATTTTCAAAACTCTTCCCTATGTTGAAATTCTATGAATTTTTTTAAAGTCCTCATTATAAGATACTGCAGTAGTATCTCATGGCTACAGAAATGCAGTTTTCACTTCAGATCCCACCACACCCATGGAAGGATGCTGGGTCAGAACGGAGGGGAGTTAGGGTAGGATCACAGCCTTCTGGAGTCAGCACTTCCAGAAGGGGAAGAAGGAACCTGACATCTAACCACTTAGGACATCTAACCACCAATTCAAATGAAGTTCAATTGACTAAAGTCAGAATTCATAAAGTTCCACTAATTTTAAAAGCCAAAGTGTGCCCACAGCCAGGACACAAGGTAAACATTCAAAATGCGCAACAAAAATTACAATAAATAACACAAGTAAATGCTTTACTTTCAGATTTGGGATACGATTTCTCAAAAATCTAAAACCTGACTGCTAAGTTACACCCATCTCAAGAGACCGAAATAATTCAGAAGTGTTTAAAGTCCACTCATCAGGGTGAACGGCTTTTTCATATGATGTGTCTCTCAAGCTCCCTGCAGAGAACTCCAGGGCCAGAACTCTTTAATACACTGACTGCTACGTAAATTGTATTTAACTCGCACTAGTTTTGAGCCTGGGATTTCATGAAGCATATGTAACTCACACATTGTTTTACCTTGGGAGCAATGTGGACCCCAAAGGAAACAAAGCTTTTTCTAGAGTGGCAGTCAGTGTGTTTGAAAAGTCAAGAGGTACTTGGGAAGATCCCTTCCCCTCCCCAGGGCCTTGTTCCTAAGGCTGGTGGAGAGAGTGAATCTCTGGGAAGCGTGTCCTGCGGGGCCTGGCCACTGCCTCCTGGTCCTCCCACTACCAAGAACACCAGCAGAGACGCCTGACCCTGCCTCCGTCAGGAAGCTAAGGACCTGCATAGGGAGGGACCGGCGAGCACCGGGGACTGGGGTGAAATCAGGCCTGGACTTGACCTCTTTGGCTTTGGGCAAACTGCTCTACCCCTTTGAGCCTCCATCCTCAACTGTAGAACAGAGGTGATACTAGCAGGTACACAGTAGGCTGTCAATAAATGCACAATCTGGAATGAGAGAACCACTGACTATTGCCACCAGAGTCTAGGAGAACAATCCCGGGAAGCTCCTGGTAGTGGCTGATCTGATCTGGGGAGGTGTCTGTCTTTCAGCTGAGGACTGGGCTTCGGGTGGCGTGCACAAGGTTCGAACCACACAGTGGAATGCTCTGGGTATCCTTCCAAGGTCTCGGAAAACCAGCTGTGCCTTTTGTGAGACCCGGATGAAGCCTCGTTTGCCTCGTGTCATTCCCTCAGACCAAATGCCCTGTTGCGAGACTACTCTGGGCTCCTCCGCCTCGGGGAGAGTCTGGGCCGAGCCTGGAGGAGAGGCGACAGCTTCCCATGCCCCAAACCCGGCCCTCGGGGAGAACCGTCCACCTCCTCCGCCTGACGGGACTGCTGGGCTGCAGGCAGCAAACCACCAACTCCAGAGTTCCAGAAAAACTCTGACACCCAAACTGCCTGAACTGTCTGCCTCTACTTGCTCAATTCTGTTGCCCTGTTTGCCATCTTTGTGAGATCATTCTGCCACCAGAAACCTTTCAAAGGAAGGGATGAAAATGTTCAGCCAAAAGGAGAAATTTTCCATTTGTGTCTGTCCTTTTCCATTTCCCATCTGCATCCCATTTCTAGAATTCCCCTGATCCGGGTCTCACCTCTTCACTCTCTCCCAGGCTTGTCTACCCTAATTCTCCCTCCCCGACATCCCCGACCCCCACCGCCCTTGGCGTCCGCCCTCGGTACAGTCTAGCACTCAGCACACTTGAGAGGCCTCCTGCATGGCAGAGCCCTGGTCCCGCAGCGCCGAGATCATGTCTCTGTATTGCCTCCCATCACCATGGAAACGAACGTTTGCAGGCACTACAGACAGAGCCATTACTGTGGCTGGTGCCTGTCAATCCACACGTGAGTGTGTGTGCTCAAAATAGAAGTTCTGCGAATAAAAACAGCAATTAGGAAAATCTAGACATCTTTCTGAATGTGGATCCATTTAGCCCTGCTACCAGCTGACTTCCCCTGTCTCATCACCCTTCTCCACCATCGCCGCTAACAGAGGTGTGCAAAGCCAATAAGCCGGCTCTCCCTGGAAACCATGCCTCCTGCAGAGGGGATCAGCGATCCTTAGGGATTGAAAGGGTAGGAGGATCAACAATAGCAGGTGTGGCACTGGCAGGCCCTTCAGAAAATCTAACACTGATCCTGGTTTTTTCCATCCATTAAAAAAAAAAAAAAAAAGGATAACAACTGGATAACTTACAATGCAAAAGAGGAGAAGAGTATTTGGGAAATGATAAATGCATTGTAATTCATAAGATGCTAAGACATAAACGCCAGCTGCAGCCAGTTGATTTTGCAATCAACAAAGATAAGTGACTACCAGGTAACCAATAGCTCTCAAGGCACCAGTAAGAGGTAACCTGGTGTCATCTCCTTTTTGGCATTACCAAAAGCAGAAGTCCTTGATGTCATGGCCCTTGGGGCAGAGGGATTTAGCAGCCCGTGGGCCCAGGGTGAGGACAGCTGGGGTGGGCCACTGAGTCAGTGCTGCCTCTTCCAAGCACTCTCTCTCTCTCCCCTTTCCAGAATCTTCCTCCTGTCTGGCCAAGCCACAACACCAACTAGCAAAATACTAAGGTTTCACTCTAACATTGACGCTTGTCCCCAAATCAAAATGTATTCCAGTGGAAGAAACAGATGGTTTATCAGAAAGAAAGCCACGTCCTCAGCACAGCAATGACTATCCTCAGATTTAAGAAGTAAAAAATCCAAATAATTGTAATCATAGAGCTGAAGAAGGGACCAAGAGCTCGCGCCGTCTATCTGGCTCCCTCAGACGGCAGGCGCTGCAGGGCTTCCCCTGTTTTACAGAAGGGGCAGGGTCCTTCAGGATTTGGGCCTGAACCCACCCTAGACAATGACAGCCTAGAAGCCTGGCCCCTTGGATCTGAGCACAGCTTGCTCCCATTACATCTTCTCATAGGGGTATGGTGGCTTTCGTTGCAATATCTCGGCTTATACACAGGCTTCTATTTTTTCTTATTGGTTTTTGACACAAGAATCTCACTCTGTTGCCCAGGCTAGAGTGCGATGGTCTCAGATTAGCTCACAACCTCAGCCTCCCAAGTAGCTGGGACATCACGCGCCCATCACCATACCTGGTTAGTTTTTCTATTTTTAAGTAGAGATGGTCTTGAACTCCTGAGCTCAAAGGATAGCCACCCCTCGCCCAGCCTCCCAGGGTGCTCATATCACAGCCATGAGCCACCTATATGCACGCTATTAATCAGATCTGAATTGCCACCTAGATAGTGTAGGAAATCAAAAGCACATTGTGAGGAGTATACAACTGATCGCCTCTTTCACAAAAACAGCACTTTTCATGATCCAGCTGACATTGGCATTTTTTTTTTTTTTTTTTTAGTTGTCAGCGTCTCACTCTGTCACTCTGGAGTGCTCACAGCAACCTCAGTCTTTTGGGCTCAAGTGATCGTCTTGCCTCGGCCTCTCGAATAACTGGGACTACAGGTGCCCAGCACAACGCCCAGATAGTTTTTCTATTTTAGAGTTGGGGTCTCGCTATTGCTCAGGCTGGTCTCGAACTCCTAAACTCAAGCAATCCACCCACCTGGGTCTCCCAGAGTGCTAGGATTATAAGTGAGTCACTGCACTGGCCTTGACACTGGCTTCTTGATTTTTTTTTTTTTTTTGGCGGCAGTCACAACTCTCTACATCTCTATGTAAATGGCTTTGGGGTGGGAGCAGAGAAATGCTGAGCCTGAGGAGGCTGTCATGATCTCCGCAGGCACACCAAGGTCCTTGGCTGCGCAACAGGCCACGCCTGTAGGAAGGACTATGCCTGGCTGTGCACTAGCGGGTGATGGCATGTGCAGGACCCAGGACCAGGGAGGGAGAGTGGGTCGTGCAGAGAAGGGAGAGGTGGTTGGGGGAAGCTTCGTCTCCAGAGGGAAGCCTTGGCAATGGTGTTAAAGGCATTTCTGTTGGTACTGAGAAGGTTGAATGTTCTTGGAAAAGCTCCATTTTCTTAATAATATTTTGCACAGAAAAAATATTACAATTGCTTTCCCTTCCCAGTGTTCTTTTGTGGAGCAGAGAAGGGGGTGAGGAGTGTGTTCCGTAGAGACTGAGACTTTATCGGAATTAAGTATTGATGGTGACTCCTCCACAAAGGTGCAGACACCACACCAACAACCTGTCACACAACCACACGAAACACAAGTCTCCCAGGACGGCACCCCCCGGCAGCTGGGCCAGGGCACCAGAGGCCTCGGAAAGTCACCAAGGGACTGGAGCCAACTCCAATGAGTGGCCTGCCACTGGCCCATGACCATTCCTTTCTCTGCAAAGGAAATTTCCATAAAATCTGCATTTTGCAAAAATCTGCAAAACTCTGAATTTTCAAAAAAATCAGATATGCAACCTTTGAATTGGGTCCAATTGCTTCCAGCTGCAAACTGAGG
Organism: Perodicticus potto; assembly: GCA_963574655.1. Lineage (NCBI taxonomy): Eukaryota > Metazoa > Chordata > Mammalia > Primates > Lorisidae > Perodicticus > Perodicticus potto. The sequence goes on from CAUYRH010008506.1 coordinate 36,315, forward strand.
TTTTAATCCCCGTTCTCCCCTCTCTACAGAGGGAGGAGACTGGACAGCCTCAGGGAAGAGAATTTTCACCCCTTCACTCCTAGTCTCTAGAGGCCGGCCCCTGGCCTTCATCTTTTCACTGGTGTTGTCTCTGCTTTCATTTTTAAAATGACCTTGGGGGTCCCCCCGCCTGGTGTTTTCACAGAGAAACTGGAAGGAGGCTGAGAGGAGACACCCTGGTGGGGAGGCCAGGACTGAGGCCAGGTCCATAAAATTATTCTTTTTTCCCCTCATATTTTAGGCAATCAATACTGTATACTTTAAAGACCCGAAGCTTAGCGTGAGAAGAGCTGCTTTGCTAACATATTACTGACGTCTCATCTTTTCTAGGCCCCATCTCCTCACTCCTTCCCACATCTGTTCCATGAAGGCAAAGGAACACCCCCTGCCCCCAGCGGCCGTCTCAGGCCAGCTGCCCATCTGCTGAGCCTGCTTCTCTTCTGCACCCCACTGCTGGGCATCTTCTGGGCATGCCCAGTCCCTTCTTATTGCCTCCCTCTTTCCCCTGTCCCTTGCTGCCACCTTAGTCTTGATAGTGCCAGAACTGCAGCCCTGTGCCTCCCCTCTGTACCTCTGAGGGACTGGAGTGCCCCCATCCTCAGGGCTGGGCCCTGGGTGATATCAGCCGCCCATGTGATGGCAGCTTGCTGACATGGCAAGAGGGGACGATGCACCCAGGCTGCCGGCACTGCTGTATCCCTGATGCATGTACCAGGCTAGGGAGTCCGTTTTGTCCCAGTGCTGTGAGGCCAGCTGCTTCCCTCTCTACCTACACCAGCGCCAGCCGTCCCCTGCGTCCCAGGAACGTCCCCTGGAAGAGGTCTGAGCACTCCTCACCACACAGTCCGCCCAGATGCCAAGTCAAGTGTTGGGGGGAAAGTAACAGCTTAATATTTGTTTTACCACTTACGAACTATTTTTTACAATCCCCAAAGAACGCCCTGACAGCGCTCCCCTGCTGCCTGCAGGTGGCCTCCTCTGTACTCATCCTGTCTCAATCTGGGCTGATTTGATTAAATCTAGTTTTCAACAGCTGACCTGGAGTTACAGAAACCAGGGTTCCTCCTCACTGTCTCCTGAAACACTAGCGTGGCTTGACAAATAGCAGTTTCCATGGAGATGACAATGGAACATCACCCAGGTTGCAATGAGCCTCTGATTTTATCTCGAACCATTAGCTTTCACCCACTGTTCATTCATTATTCATTTGCAGTAAGGAAATGGCTGCAGCCCAGAACATCTCAGAAGACCAAGGCATTAAAGCCACACGCCGGGAGGGAAGCCAGCGCCAGGATTTACAGAGCTCTTCACCTCCAGGCACAGCCTTTACAATGTAAACATCGATTTTCAACAGATGATAAATTAGGGACTTCACAGATTCTCCCATGATTTACAGGAGAACGGGGTACAGTCCTCACACTCTCTCTCCAATGCCTGCCGCTTGCTGCATTTTCCTGAGGCCTCCCCATACACACTCCCTTAATGATACGTGTGTTCCTGAAAAGACTGTGAATTTAGTGTCTGTAAAAGGCCTATACTTTGGAATTTCAAAACCCCTTTCCTATTGTTCACCCTAGAATAAAATAACTGGTAAGTGATAAATTAAAAATATGAAAACTGCCCCTGAAGGCAGCATACTCATCAAGAGACTGTAATAAGCATAGAAAATAAATTTAAGGTCCTAGAGTTCCCCACAATGTCTCCCTATTTAAACCATACGTAACTTGTCCCTAAGGACGTAAAAGTCGATTGAATATCAGAGTGCAATCTATACTAATATTAAATACCACTATACCAATTAAAAATAATTAGTATGCATATTTAAGTAATACTTTTCAACATTACAATTGTAGCGCCTGTCCATTACCTATATTTTGAAACATGGGAGAGCACAGCCACCACTATTTATGTTGTGAAACCATGCTTTCTGCACCCTGCCCTGGAGAACGCCCAGCCTGCATGCCTTTCAGGGCAGCCCAAGAGTTTTCAGAGCTCAGCAGCTTAAGTCAATGATCAAGGCCAGGGACCATTTCTGGAGAATAAAGGAATTGAAACTTAAGCAAACTTGAGAAACAATGGAGAGGATTGGAGAGGTAGAAAAGGGAATGGGCCACTTTCTTACTGAGAGAGAAGGTACCTTTCACATGTGGCTATGATGGGCAAGTTGGAAGCATCTTTCCTGATGCCTCCATGATGGCCAAGTCACCACGTGCCGCTCTCTCCCACAGAGGGCGCTCTTCAGTATTCCTGAACATGGGTCCCATTGGGCTCCTGGCCCCTGCTCTCTGCAAGGCCTCTCATGGTCCCTCTGTCCATCTGCCACAAGGCCCCTCAGGCTATTCCTGACCAATCCCAAACACTTGCTTCTGTCCTCTGAACTTGCTTTGCACTGGGAGGCAGTGGCGGGAGTGTAATAAACACCCTTCCTCCACTTAGTTCAGGGGTACAGTGTGCATGACTTTAATAAACACCCTTCCTCCACTTAGTTCAGGGGTACAGTGTGCATGACTTTCACCCTGTGTTAGAAACCTCTGGATTCCTCACCGCACCCATGCAGAGCTGGCGACACTCCGTGAACCACTCTTGATTAAGTCGGAGCAGATGGTTTCTAAGCTCATTTTGAACTCCAAGCAAGACTTCACATGATACTATTTTTATTGCTTTTTGAACAAATATCCCATGTTGGGAGATTTTTTTTTAAGGAAGATGTTTCTGAATATTTCATCCAAGTTATTTTGAATCTGATACATTCTTTTATACATAATGTCTACAACATTCCTGAAGAATGACACTTTCAAATTCCTGTGATGGGTGGTGACTGCCTCAGGCTTCCTAGTGGACAAGGCGAGAGGACATATCCTCTCCTTGGTAATGGAGATCAGGACAAGCTAGTGCAAAATATTGCACCTTGGCAATTAACAAAAAAGTAGAAGCAGAAAGGTCACTCTCATCTCACCCACCCCGCTCACTCTCTTCTTAAAACCTAGGGAAGATTTTCTGACCTTTCCCTGGAGCAGGTCCTAGGACCCTTTTGTGACAGGTGCCCTCACTACACCTGGAAAAAAGGAGCTGTAAGATACACAGACGCCAAAAAGCAGCTAAACAAACAGGCCCTGCTAAGTTTCCCCTAGTTCATTACCATTTTAGTGTACTCTTCACCCAATCGCATTCCTCCACGGCTGTCTGCTCTCCAACAAACCTAGCAGAAAAATTCATGTTCAACGATTTTTTCAGGTCTTCGATTCCTTACGAAGGTTCTCCTGTCATGTAAAACTTAACATTAAGAAAATGTGTACACTTTTCTCTTGTTGGTCTGTCTTTACTTCTGGCGGTCTCTGTCACAAACTTAGGATGGGTGAGGAAAAGACACTTTTTTTCTTCGCCCTACAATGGCAAATACGGGTCTGGCTCAAGATCTTTCTGTGAGCTTGAACCTGTCTACCCTGTTCTAACCTCGTGTAACAAGCTACCCATCTATTTGGGAGGAATACTAGAAGGCAATAAAGAACATGGCAATAAAGAAGCTTTCTTACATGCTTGGGAAGTGTCACATAAATCACTCAAAATGTCAAATAAAAATTTAAATGACAGTTTTAATCTTAAAAGTCACATTGTATGATTTCACTGGGCTTAGTATATTTTGGTTTAATTGCCTCTCTGAGAAATCCCAAGGCAATTGATACAAAATAGCTAAACGCTTTCTGATCTATAACTAAATCATAGATAACAGTAGTCCCCACACTGATAGCTTTCTAGTTCACACTTGTTCCTCCCGAAAAACTTCAACTATTAACAGGTTGACAGACAACGTTCAGTTCTGCTGTTTTGAAACTCAAAGCAGAAATCACTTAGGAGACAAAAGTCCCCTCAGATATGGGAAAATGTGTAAGGCTTGGCATTCACAAGCCCAACTCTGACATAGATGATGAGTCTTTTGATGGTACATCCAGGCTGAAGTTTCCAAAATGAAGAATTACAGTGCAACATACTAGAAAGTAGCTGCCACTCTTTACTTCTCTTGCTTTCTTTAAGAGAAAAAGTTCTTTTTAAGTCAAGGAGTGAAAAGTGAAACCAGGAGACAACTTTTGATCATTTCTAACTTTCTCCAGGAACTCTGCTCCTTCCTTCCTATATGATCTCACAACTTAAACTCCAAATCATGGGCCTGTCCCCAAACTCAGTGTCTTGGCTGGCTTTCCTTCTCTATCAATGACACCACAGTGGCCTCAGCCTCAAAAACCTTAGCAGCGCCCTTGACCATCCAGCATATGTCCAGTTTGCCTGGGACAGTCCCAGTTTTCCCAGGATCCTGACCAGTTTAGTATTTATCCTAGAAAATGTCCTAAGCTAGATGATGAGTCCTATGATTGCTCTTTTTCCTCTTTCCCCTAAAAGTCCTCCTGATTTTTCCTTTGTGTTACCTGGTCTTTCACTCATTCATTCCTTTATTTCCCTTCTCCTATCTTTATGAATTGCACTGATTTGACATCCCCCGTCAGCGATCACCAATCTCTAATCAGCTATACACATGAAGCTACCGCTCTAAAGCCTTCCTATTATCTAACAGACAAATTCGAAATTCAGGCATTCGAGAGCTTTCGCATCCGAGGCCTTCTGCTGTTGGTGGGGCCTCGTTTCTAATTATTCCCTGGCAGGACACTTGGGCAGAGTAAAACAGCTCGCTCGACTTCCTCCGCACGGTCACAGGCCTCTGCTTCTGTGATGCAGCTGTTCAAGCTGCTGTCTCTCCCCGGCTAAGATCTAGTCACCTTTCAAGACCCAACTCAAGTCTCACTTCCTCCCAAAAGATTCCTCTGCTGTCCCCGCCTTCATCCGTCACCTGTCCTCCATGACACTGCTGCAGCAGTCGCCTCTGAACCACCCATTTAGTACTTTAGCTTGACTCACCTTGCATTTTTCTTCCCCTCTTTCATGTGACCTTAAGCTTCTCCAGAGCAGAGACCTTTTCTTATCGTTCTCTCTCTCCCCCAACAGCCACCCACAGCTGGCAGGAGGCAACATGAAACAGAGGACAAGAACAGGGCTTCACGTGGTTTGCCTTAGATATGTCACTTACTGTGAAACCTTGGGGAAGGCTTAACCTCTCATCCTCAGTTTCCACATCCACACGGTGGGGTTTCCACGTCTGCACAAGCCGGGATGCTGCTGCTGCTGCTATCTGCCTGGCCTTCCTTAGCAGGTGATTGTGAAGGCCAGGCCAAGAGGGCCTGTTATGAATTATTAAGTCACATACACACGACAAATCCATCGACACTTCTTAACAATGGTAACAAGAAGGATATCTGGCCCTAACCTAATCGAAACTGCATACCCCATCGTGCTTCAGAGATACATTAGCACCCAGCCGACTGCGTCCTAGGGAAGGTACCCCAGAACTTGAACTGAATTGTTTTTTCTGAATACTCACGAAAAAGGAGCTAGGAAAAAGGAGCTTGTGGCTGCCATACTTCATTTTATTTTTTCAAAGCCGGAGGTTTAAGAGCTGACTACAGAACATAAAAGGCAGAAGAATGAAGGAAAGTGGCCAGTTAACATCTCCAGTCCTTCCGGCATCTTGGACTGCTTTCAAGCCCTTTTCTCACATCTGCAAAGCATCCCTTTGAGATGCTGGAACCAGCATTATAAGCACGTTGAAAAGAAGAAAGAGGGAAAAGTAAAATGTCATCTCAAAAAAAAAAAAAAAGGTAAGCCATTTAGTAGCAGTAGGTTGGGGGCAGGGATTTTGGAATCAGCCACACTTTGTAATTTCAGTTCCAGGCTAGATTGAGGGTTCTATGTAGGCAGTTCTTCTGGAACTTTCCATATTGCAGTCAGCTGTGCATTGATGGGTGTTTGTGGCAGAAGTCAAGCAAATTAGTAAGATAAAGTACAAGTGCAAAAGCAGGGAAATGGTTCTCCTGAAGCCCTTCCCTCCCTCCCTTCCTTCCTTTTTTTTTTTTTTTTTTTGCTGTAAGCTTCCCATACCACAGAATAGACAATCTCATTACAGCCCCAAAGAAAAATCCTGAAAGAATAATGCCCCAGCAACCTCAAACTACATGTTCTTAACTAATAAAACTTCCGCGCATCAGCACAAGAGGTTATAGACTCTAAGCTCATAGACGATACCAATTTTGCAAGACAGTTTGCCCCTGGTAATTATACTAAAAATAAAAGAAAGCAGCCAACTGGTGAAGTTGTCTGTTCCTTTAGAAAAGATATTTCATGTTCCTTCAAGCTTCATTATCAGTGACTGGCCTGGATGAATGGGAGGCTTCCAGCAGCTTCTGCCCAGGACCAGGCTTGACAAATGTGGCATGGTTTTGGCAGCACTCAGGCTCTGATTCAGTCTTCAAATGCCTGGCACAGTACGTGAACTTCTGAACCTGACCCGAAGCTATTATGGGCTTTAAATTTTCAAGCAATTGCACCATTAAGCAACCAGCATGCGATGGCATTGCTATCTTATCTACTGCCCAGATACCACAATGCATTTAAAGGCCATTGACATAAATCAGCAATGAAAGGCTCAAAGGATGGCAGAAAGAAATGGGCCATCGTTAAGATCCATTCAGAAGCATACAGGTTGGAACTGTGGCACATCCAATTTGAAAATACAGATGTGCTTCGGATTTAGAAAGCTATGAAGAGCAATTTGTGCATTTTCACCAAACAGCATATATTCCAGGCTTTTTTTTTTGTCCAAGGGTTCTCAAAGGTAGCTTTGTGGGGTTTCATCCTTTGCTTTTGTAACTCTCTTCTCAAAAAGAAAAAAAAAAAAAACAGACAAAGCCTCTATATTCAATAATCACTGTAAGAGTTGTTTTTTTTTTTTTAACGTCAAGTTGCCAACATTCCTTCATTTTTGCCAATATAATATTGGAAGGATACAATCTACCCCTGTCTATAAGAATTCAGTGGGGGGAAATGACTTAATATTTGAGTGAACTAATCTGATCCTATATATTTTCAATAGGGGGCATTATTTCTTTTTGTCCATAGATTGCATGTGTAATTTTATTTTTTATTTTTTTTAATGATAAGAGAATTTTTTTCTTTTTTCTTTTTTTTGCAATCAATCTGGTAGCTTTATGAGCAAAACTAGAACAAAAACATTTTTACGTTTATATCAATTTTCCTTTATTTTTCTTGAGGCCAACTCAAATGTTGAGGGTAATCTGGAAGGCTCTTCAATTCTAGTGATGATCAACAGACAATTGTCACACTGAATGAAAATTCTCCCTCTTCCTAAATCATTATTATACACTGGCTTGCCTGACTAAATCACAAGTGAGCAAATAAGAGAGGAAGATTGCTTATTTTCAGGCAACCTGAAAGCATATAAACTAACCCAGGTATAAGACTAGATACACTTTTTCTACAGAGCTTTGTTTCCCTGCTGGTATTGTAAATGCAAATCCAGTAGAACTGTTTCAAACATTAGCAATCCGATTAAAACAGTTTTCCTAAAATATCTTCTGACTCAGACTTTACTTAGGGCCAACAGTTTTTTCAATCTATTTCAATTTTAAATAAAATCATCAATGCTTTAAGTAGGAGGAATAGATGAAGGACCTCTCTGCTTTATAATTCACTCAGTTGTGCAAACAGCACCGTGTACAATGCTGTCCATTCCCACCTGTGATGGTTCATTTTACATGTCAGCTCGGTTGGGCCATGGTTCCCAGATATGGGGACAAATGTTACATTGGATGTTTCTGGGAGGATGTTTTCTGATGAGAGTAACATGGAAATTGGTAACTTTGAGTAAAGCAGATTGCCTTCTCTGATGTGGGTGGGCGTCTTCCCAATTTAAGCCCTAAACGGAACAAAGGACTAACCTTCCGGAGTAAGAGGGGATTCTGCTAGCAAAGGGCCTTCACACTGGAACTGCAATGTCGGCTCTTCCCCAGGTCTCTAGCCTGCAGGACTTAGCTGTCTCCATTATTACATGAGTCAATTTCTTAAAACAAATCGCTTTCTATGCATAGGCACACCCTCTTGGTTCTGTTTCTCTGGAGGGCCCTTAGCAATATTCCACGCATGTAAAGGGCACATCCACTCTGGGCATCATCCTCTGCACAAGTCTTGCTTTCATTGATGTGGACAGCATAACTTTATTTTTGCCCAATTAATACTGAGAGTGAATATTCAATCTGTTGCCCACAAAGCTATAACTATTTACTTAGAGCTGTTTTTTATTTAACACTCTGATCCCTGTGCTATTTGTTTTGCATGCAGTTAAGCCTTTTAAAGCCTCATAACCGCTTCCCTACATTTGCATGATAGAAAATAGTCTCCTCCTAGCCAGGAACAGAGTTTAATGAAGCTTGGAGTTGAAGGTAGGATGGAGAAAACTAATCAGTTTCCGGAATGGCTTCTCTCTCCTGGGGCTACATCTTGTAATTTGAAATGAATCCAAGATCACACATACTCATATATGAATGCAAAGCCAAGGCTAGCCCATTTTGGATGATCTCATAATCCCCTCCACTGGGTAGGAAGACATATTGTCTGGATCAACTTTCTTTTAACAGTGAGAAAATGTAAGATTTGTTATCAATGGAGATAGACCCTAATCCAAGCAAAATCTAGGCAGATGTGATTACCTTTAATCTCTTCTCTCATTTCTCATTTTAATGGGGGAAAAAATCATAACAGAGCAGAAGACTGAAAAACTTGCTTTGGAGGCAAAGAACATTTTCATTTTCATAGCTTTTCCCACTGCGAATAGAACCAGCATGGCTCTGATTTCAAGGACTGATTTCATTCTAACAATGGACAACAGTCAAGTAGCCAATCACATGTTTACATCTCTCAATAGTTTTCAATACCATCAGTCATGAGATGGTGTTGGCCTGATTGGGCTCCCCTACTAGATGGAAAATGACTGGTAGTAAAAACATTCCTTCTCATCCAGAAAGTTCCAAACAAGGTTGTAAGTCATGAGACTTGCAAGTGGAGTCTATAAATAAAAGAAATCCCCAAAACCGAAAACCAAGCAACACCAAACAAGAACAACAAAAAGTATGCTTATCATGGATTAATTGCTGTCGATTTCTTTTTCTATTACGTAGAATCACTTACACTAATCAGAATGCATATATCCTGGTGTATTCCAGTTAGTTGGATGCAGAAATCTAAAGTTTGTCATTTTTGCTTCGAGCTTTATTACTGAAAATTAATCTAAACAACATTAGTCTACTCTCCTGCTAAGTGTGGTCAACAGTTTTCCTTGTTCTGGTAGCTGATTCAGACCACTGCTGGAGAAGCATCACTCAGCAAATTCTTCTGACATGCTGTTCCATCACACCCACCTTCCTCAGTGATTTTAGTTACTGACCCTCTTTTTGAGCATTTTTGCATCTCTTCAACTGCCCTTAAATCTAAAAACTATTTAAATAAATTTAACAATTATAAGAATTCATAGACGTCCTAGAAGAAAAGTTGCCTAAAAATGTCCTTAAGTGGAAATATGACATAATATACTACTATACTCAGAAAACACTATACATTTCGATAAATAACATAAGTAATTGTTAAAGTAGAAATGCTTTTGAACATGTTTACTTTTTCATACCCTCCCATGAAATATAGAGCCCTTCAGTAAATGATTGGCCCTCCCCTACACTCACTGTCTCACGTGAAGGTAGGGACCTTACCACCCAGAACAATGATTCTTCTGTCTCCCTGTGTCCTGTCTCTGCCCCTTCAACTCTGCCAGTCTTCCTTCCTTCCCAATGCGACCACTTAGGATCATCATTTTCATGCCAAACTCTGAGATCCACTCAGATCACCAGCTTCTTCCCCTCTCTTCTTCATCATATTCCTGGGTCAACAAAAAATTCCTCCCTCTCTCTTTACCTATCAGGCTCTCTTTGTTTTCCAACAGAAAACTTACAAACATTAAATAAATACCTATAGTATTTGGGCCATGTTTTAAAAAATGCTCAATAAATATCTTTGATCGTGGGATTCTGCTTTTTAAAAAAAGTATCCTTAAACTTTTAGAATTGCACCTTAAATATTTCCAGATGAAATGAAAATATGTGATACAGAGTTACAGTGATTCACCACAAGAAAATATACTATTGAATGTTTATTACTTTCTAGGCAGTGAATACAAAATAAGACAGTCACTAATATTAACAATAATAAAAGATTTTTATTTTCAGGTATAATGCCCCAAATAAATCTGCTTCCAAAATTACTTTTTTCGTGTGGTGAGTGAATGCGACATTCATTCACCAAAACCAAGAGTCCCACTGTGCTCAGTCAGCTCTGGGGTGGGAGGAACCAAATCCTCCTAAGTTTCCCAAGTTCCGTAACACTGTGTTTCTTGAAGTGTAAGTTGGTTGTATGGAAGGCCTCAACCTTTGTGGCCTTCCATACAACCAACTTTCCTTTTGTCTCTCTCCCTTCAAGGAAAGTTGAGACTAGACAAATGCTGTCCTTTCCTCTTAGCTCCAGCACAAAACCGCCTTCCTTCCACTCCCCCGAGCAAGTAAAGCCCTCCCTGGCTGTCAGGGAGATTGGACCTTCATCCTGGGGCTGCCGACTTTCATTCTTCCAGGCTTTGTTTTCTTGAGGTAAACAGAGAGCTATTATGACACTGGAATTTAAAACTAGGAGGAATAAAATAAACTAAATTCCTTTCTCCTGGTCACTGCTACCTGAAGTCCTTTGACGCCTCAGTGCTCAACCCTTCCCGGAGGACAGTGGGAAGAGAATACCTGTGGGGAGATGGTCTGGACCAGTGATGCTTGGGAGATGGTGACCCCCAGTTAGAAGATCTTAGACTCTTAATTACAGAACAACTGAGTGTCATACAAAAATAATAGCAATAATTGCTGACATCTCCTAATCACAACAGTGTCTTACACTATAGGGAGCAAAGCTCCTGCATCTGGGACAGTAAAGCTGGGAAGAGGGACGAATTAACCAAAGGGGCTGAAGAAGGAAGGAGAGGGGACAATTGTAGGCCTTCAGCCAACCAAGGCCTTTCCCTCCCTTCACTCCAAATCTGGACTAGCATTCCGCCACCATGCGGCCGGCCCACCCTACTGCCCAGTCCTCCTCTTCATCCTCCAGGTAATCCTAAACCACAAATAATTCAAAAGCTTTCTTACGACCATTCCCCCCCCTCCCCCCGTGGTGACTTCCTCCTCCTGGAACCCTCACTGGGTGCTTTCAAACAGTCCTTCTTTTGTGGCTCCTAAATTTGTTATTATGTAGAGTACACTGTGCATGTATGGAGGGCAGCAAACTGGATGGATGCCTAGAGTTTCTCTGGTTGCCTAGAGTTTCTTTCATAGCTTGAGGATGGAACCAAGTCAGCTGTCTTTGGATATCAAAGTGTGCTAGGATAATCTCTGGCATGTCCCAGTTGATGGTGGTTCTGGAGGGGTGGGGATAAAGGAAACCAGGCCGCTAGTCTGGCTTGATCTGACAGAGGCCTGTCTACGCGGCAGCTACCAGGCATTGCAAGGGACAAGCTCCATAACCTGATGGCTTTTTGATTTGTAACAATTCTCATTTGCAAAGCTGCATTAAGAGCAGGACACTATAACTTTAAACCACAAAGTAACTCGTTCTTACACATTATATAGAGCAGCATGATATATCATTTATATAGCATTAAATACCATTACTGAAATCAATGAAAGCAATATAGTAACTTCGAAGTCTTTCAAAGGTCATTTGCAATATGGTATTGTGGAATTTAGACATCATAAACAAAACAAAGCCATCCAGAATAATCACATCATGTTAACCATATGATGTTTTTCAAGAAAACAAAGCCCAAAAAGCCTGAAAATCTTTCCTATATAATTCGGGATCACCTACTATTTGATTTGAGATTGCCGGTACTCAGCACATAGATGACATTTAATATAGGTTAGTTAAATGAGTAAATGACTATGAATTTTATTCACATGTACATATTTAAAATATGTTAAGTATGCACCCTACACATATAAGGTACACATAAGTAATTCCTTAGGAGCAGTAAAAGAACATAGTGTTGAAAGAAGCATCTAATTGGCTCAGTGCCCATAGCACAGTGTTTACAGTGCCAGCCACATACACTAAGGCTGGTGGGTTTGAACCCTGCCCCAGCCAGCTAAACAACAATGACAACTGCAACAAAAAATAGCCGGGCATTGTGATGGGGATCTGTAATCCCAGCTACTTGGGAGGCTGAGGCAAGAGAATGGCTTAAGCCCAAGAGTTTGAGGTTGCTGTGAGCTATGGTGCCACGGCACTCTACCAAAGGTGACATAGTGAGATTCTGTCTCAAAAAAGAAAAAAAAAGAAAGAAAGAAAGAAAGAAAGAAGCATCTAATTGTAAAGAATTGTGCTCCTTTTTCAACAGACAACAATTCTATGAGCACCATCAAAGCAATAGCATTGCTGTCAATGAATCAGGAGATGAGGTCCCAGAACATTCTTGGCTCATGAGATCCCGTGCAGGTCATTTCTCTCCCTGGATCTCAGTCTCCTCATCTGCAAAATAAAGGGGCTGGGGCCAAATGACCTTTCAGGTCCTTCCATCACTGACACAATTGGGGTTGCTATGGGTCCCTCAGCAGGGAGCCCCAACACCACATTCCTGGTTGCTGGAAGACATATCATTCACTTGGGGTTTTAAATGGAAATGATGCAGCCTTAAAGAAAGATGGTGACTTTTCCTCTTTCATATTTACCTGGATGGAGCTGGAACATGTTCTCCTTAGCAAAGTATCTCTAGAATGGAAGAAAAAGTATCCAATGTATACACCCCTAATATGAA
>CAUYRH010008508.1:0-14994 GCA_963574655.1 Perodicticus potto
TTCTGTGTATCACTGAAGCAAAAGGCAAAAACAGTGGATCATCTACTGGCTGGAGTGATTGATCCTGATTACCAAGAGGACATTGGCTTCCTTGATACAGTGGAGACACAGGGGATTCTCTGGGGATCCCCCTAGGACTTCCATGTTCAATATTAAGGTTATTGAAAAATGATGGCAACTGAAAAAAGGTAGGATGTTTGAAGACTTAGGCCGGTGTTTTTCAACCTTTTTTATTTCATGGCACAGTTAAACCTATAGTTAAACTTCTGTGGCACATTTAAATTCTGTTGATTAAAAAAAAAAAGAATTAAAAATATATTTACTGTGCTTGGAATGTCTTTTGAAAATAATTTAATTAATGATCTTTAAAATTTTATCAGCACACCTGAGATCCTCACACAGCACACCAGTTGAAAATACTGACTTAGACACTCCAGAAATGAAGTTTGCGTCACCACTAGATAAAGAATACCAACCAGATGAGGTTCTGGCTGAGGGCAAGGGAAATACAGAGTGTAGAGGAAAAAGGAAGCCATAAATATCAATTATAGCTTTGTGGATAATGATAGAAATGAGGGCTGCAGATGTTGCAGATTTTCTATTGGCTTGTTATATGTATATGTTTATAGATATTTACTAACTATTTTTTTCATTTCACAACTTTCCATTTTTATTTTAGATTTAAGTTGTTGACACTCCTACTAGTGTCCTAGGGCAACCATAACCAAGTACCACAAACTTGATGGCTTAAAATAACAGGAACATATTTTCTCAAGTTCTAGAGGCTGTAAGTATGAAATAAGGGTGTTGGCAGGGTTGGCTCCTCTGGGAAGCTCTGAGGCAGGGAAAGGTGTTCCATGCCTTTCTCTGAGGTTCTGAGGGCTGCCAGAAATCCTTGGTATTCCTTGGCTTATGGTGCCTCACGCCACTCTCTGATTCCATCTGTCCATCATTTTCTCTTCTGAGTGTCTGTGTGTCTCAAATCCTCCTCTTCTTTCCCTTATAGATGCCACTCATTGGATTCAGGGCCCACCCTCAGCCCAGCAGAATCTCATCTCAAGATTTAAATACATCACAAAAGACACTATTTCTTTTTTTCTTTTTTGAGACAGAGTCTCACTTTGTTGCCCTCGGCAGAGTGCTGTGGCATCATAGTTCACAGCAAGCTCAAACTCCTGGGCTCAAGTGATTCTCTGGTATTAGCCTCCCAAGTAGCTGGGACTACAGGTGCCCACCACAATGCCCAGCTATTTTTAGAGATGGGGTCTTCCTTTTGCTCAGGCTGGTCTCGAACTCTTGAGCTCAAACAATTGGCCCATCTTGGCCTCCCAAAGTGTTAAAATTGCAGGCCACCTGCAATTGTGAGCCACCACACCTGGCCTTAAAGACACTATTTCTAAATAAGATCCCAAGCACAGGTACTGGAGTTTGAAAGATCTTTTTGAGGCCAATGTGCAATTCTTCATAGAAATTAACTTTACTAATATTCTTTAGGTAAGAACATTCTGTGATACTGTGAATTTGAGGATGGATTTATATAGACAATGGTGAACACAATGACTCTTAGGACTCTCCCTCTCCTTATTTGGGGGAAAAGGGCGATCATCACTTGTAAGAAAGCTAGCTTATCTTATTCCATGGAAAGATAGCATTGCTTTGTTGCAGAATGGTGCATATGGCAGCTGACCAGTCAGGTGGCAGGGAGTGCGTGTGGCTGCTGCATTACGAGCAGCTTCTCCAGTGTCTAACTCCTGCAACGTGCACAGCTCCTGCTGTACCCAAGCCCTGCAGCAATGCCCCCTCAGCTGAGAATGCTTCCAGTGAGACACCTCCCTGTGAGTTGCTTTCACCGACACCTAGAGGGGGAATTTGCAGTGAGTTCTATGAAGCATTATCTATCCCATATTATTCACCCAGCCTGGCCAGCCCTCTCCAGTAAGGTCTGTAGCTCAGCTGTGGTGCTGTGTGGATGGAGTGCAGATGGAGAGAAGTTCTTCCTTGGGTTCTGTGTCTCAGCCCTAGTGATAGTGCCAGCTACTTCAATCTGCTATTCCTATATTCTTTTAGAATTTTCTCTGTTTCTTCCTAGTCAGTCTCTCAATATGGCAAACCCATATTAGAGTTTACAATTCTTTACATTACTGTCTTTACCCCAATTACCGTGTGGTTCATCCCTTCTGATTGGGCTCATTACCCCACCTTCCTGGCCTCTGTCATTGGTTGGGAAGAAAGTATGTGACCAAGACAGGCTGGGGACTATTCTACCCCAGGATTCACGGAGGTACCGCTGGAAAAAAGAGCAATTTCCTTTTCTGGCAGTGAACCTGGAAGGATGTGAGTTGAAAGAAATGGCTGACATATCATAGTGAGGAAGAGGTCAACACTCACTAACAGATAACAAAGCTGGCCCGGAGAGAGAAGCAAGAGACAAAAGATGAAGGGAAAAGAGAAGTAAGTATGAAAGTGCTTGGATGGAAAGGCTCGAGAACATAAAGATGTCCATTCTCTTCAAACCTATCTATAATTTTAACATTATACAATTCATAGCTAACGATAATTTTTACAAAGTTATTCAGGTTCTAAATTTCATCTGCAAAAGAAAATGCAACAACATAACAGAAAATTTTGCAAAAAAAAAAAGATAATCTGCTCAAATATAAAAATACACTGAAAAACAATAATTAGTATAGTATAGTACTGGGACAGGAATGGACAAAAATGTGAGTAGAAAAGAATAGAAAATATAGATCCATATATTTAAAGATGACATTTCTAATCTGTTGGAAAGAGATAGACTATCAATATCAATAAATGGTATCGTCATACCATATAACCTCTCTGAATAAAGCACAGAAATGTAAGCACAGATGGAGATTTATTTAACACAATTAATAAGGCTGTTATTTGCCTTAAAGAGGAAAGTCTGAAAATGGGTTAAATATCCAATTTAAGAAGCTAGAGAGGAATAAAAGCAGAAGAAACTCCAAGAAAGTAGAAAAACTACCTAGTGAAGATAAAGTTTTTATTCCCCTCTAGCTTGGAGGGGAAATTGGATATTTAAATTGAATAGATAAATAGAAAATAAGAAGGATTATTTTAACATATTTTCAAAAAGTAACAAAATAGATAACCTTGGGTGAGCCTGACCAAGAAAAATAAGAAATAGAACCCAAATAAAAGCAACAAGGAATGACAAAAGGGAGTCCTAACTTTAGATATAGTAACAACTAAAAAGATAAAAAAGAGAACACAATGAACAACTTTGTACTAAAATATCTGAACATATTCAGGAAATGGAAAATTTCTTTAAAGAAAAAATTTAGCAAAAGTGACTCAGGAAGAAAGGAATGGACTCTTGGACCATAACTGACCAGCCCTCCTCATGAAAACTACTAAGAATGCTGAGACAAAAATCGAGAAGCTTTTCTTAGAAGCAAAAGCTGAAAATAACAAAACTAAGAACAAAGAGGAACCAAGAAAGGTAGACGAGCCTTAGAAGGTGTTGCTACTGTGTGGCCATTTGCCAATGCTGAGAATTTGAACTTGCATTTTGACCTCTTCACTTTGATTTTGATATCCAGGGATTGCATGAAGTGGGAAGTTGGATAGGAGGCCCTCATGACAGAAAGGTGTGACATAAAAGGGCTGTGTTCCACGTGGAAGGATGTACCAGAAATGAACAATCACTTCTTGTGATTGTATCTATTACCTTTGTAGCAGATTTGAACCTACATTAAGGTGATCTCAGACTGAATGTGTACATAGGTGCCTAGCAGAAACAAAGAAATCTCTCTATAGGAAGTAGATTTCTATTAGGCTAGGATAATTAGGATTCAAATTATTCCTGTAAATACCCTTTTAAGTAATATTACCAGCATAGGTAGTCAAAATTTATTTATTTAGTTACTTTACCATGGAGGCCAGGGGAGGAGGATTGCTTGAGGCCAGGAGTTCAAAACCAGTCTGGGCAGCATAGTGAAAGCCCATCTCTACAAATTTTTTTTAAAAAATTAGCCAGGTGTAGTGACTCATGCGTATAATACCAGGAGGTTAAGGCAGGTGGATTGCTTGAAGCCAGAAGTTCAAAGCTGCAGTGAGCTGTGATAATAACGCTGTACTCTAGCCTGAGTGGCAGTGTAAGACCTTGTTTCTTAAAAAAAAAAAGAAAAAAAAAATAGAAGAAGGTATAATCAGTATAAACCCCAAATTCAGGATGGTTTTACCTTTGGTGGAAGAAGTTCAACTTCTGTTGTGTTATTTGCCAAGCTTACAATACGTTTGTTAAAGTAAACTAAAATAGAAATTTCTTTTATTCCTATTTTTTCTTGTTTGTTCTAGCAATTCTAGCTAATATAATGAGATAAGAAAAGATTAGTAATAAAGGCAGAATTAAATGATTTTTATTTGTAGATGATGGTATTGTCTAGAAAACGCGGTAAATCCAATTCAAAATATCGGTCAAAACTAATGAAACTTCAACAGTGATTGGTTATTGGTAGCAGTATCTTCTTGGGCTTCTACTACATTCCAGAAACTCTCTGCTCGATGCTTTCTATTCATTGTCTCAATTAATCTTCAGAACCAACTCGATATGTTATCAAGAGTATCTCTACAATGATGAGGAAAAGTTTTAGGTTGAGTAACTTGCCCAAGGGGCAGAACAACAATTTGAACTTGCTTTGTTTAATGCCCAAACTTCTGTTACCTTGTCTCTAAATAAATATTGAAGTTAAGATAATTTTCTCCATGACAAAAATAATCAATGACCAGGAAATTTGTTCAAGGAAAAATACTTTGATACTTTCAGTGTGGCAAGCAAGCATCATCAAACAGGGATGGTATTTTTTTTTTTAAGTATATACACCTGAAATGGACCAATCTATGTGCAAAGTGAGTAAGACTTTCTCTCTTGAGCAGTGCTGCAGAAAATAAATAAAATTCTTTTTCTCTGCCTTGCCTATTTTAGATACCATGCAGTCTGCTACATTTTCTGTTTATGGATTTTTCTTCAGAGGAGTTACAACATTACCAATTGGTACTGATTTTTCATCTGAAACTGTTCCTCAGTTGATGGTTTTGTACTTTTCCTCTAAGCAGCTGTTAAGAGTTGCTTCCATTTGGAGATGTTTCTACTTTTCTTCTGGGATGGTAGTTTCAGGCTTAAGGATTGATTTTAGCACATGTACTGGGGTATGGAAATTAAGCACATAACTGGTGTTTTCTAACTCATTTATAACTTATCACAATCTTTCTTACTTCTTTTTGTCCCCAAGACCTTTAACGTTTCACAGAGGTTTGCTGAGCTTGTTATTTTCATGCCCTGCATTTGGAAAGTGCTGGGCTCATCCTCACCTCACACCCACTCTTACCACTCCGCTGCTCTCTGGAATGTGATCCGCGGGGTTGCTGGTGAAGACTTCCTCCCACCAGCCTCTTCTCACTCACTTCTAAGCTCAGTCTTTGAAGGTTCAGAGTCAGTGTCAAGTCAGCTTCGGAATTATAAATTTGAACTTTGGAATCATACGTGTAGAGACCATCTGATTCCCTTGTAGAAACAAGAAAGCAAAACCCCACACTATTTTTCCTACTAGTTTCCTTCAGAACGTCGTTCTGCATTCATTGGTTGCTGAGGTTTTTGCTTTCCTTTCTTCCCAAAGCCAGTACCTACTCAGTAATAAACAAAGATCCCTGCTGTGAAAATGCTGAAGAGGAATTGAAAAACACGAGGCTGCCACCAAGTGGCATGGCACAGAAAAAAGGGGATTATAAAGAGGAGTGAAGATGAGAATTGGGAAACGTCTGCAAGGTGAATTTCTATTCATTATAACAGGACTTGCCAACTTTTTGTAATTGTTGTCATGACTCAGTGTGATTTACAAGAACGTGAAATCCTCTTTAAGCCACATCAGGAACTCTTGGCACAGTTATTAGGCTTAGCCACGGAGCTGTCTTAAATTCCAGGAAGACTTTATAATTGACAGATGTTCACAGATACAGAGATCTATAGAAGGTCCTTAGGAATATATTTTTATCTCAAAATAGGCCTATGCCACACAGCAATTGAGTGCCAAGACAAATATAAAAATAGGCCTAGATATGGATAATTTTTTGTAAAATCAAATTAACTAATAGTAAAGGATGTTAAATTGTTAAAACTTATTTTTTGTTCCTGTCTCTTTGTACAGTCAGATAGTTTTAGAGTGAGAGTTGTATGATCGAAATGAGATGATTTAATTAAACAATGTAATGAATGCTAAGCGAAGCAAATATTTAAGTGTTAAGTATCTAAAAAGACTTTCCACCCCCCTTGTGGTTACATAAGTCCTATTCTAGTTTTCATGTCACAGAAATACACACTGAGTTCTATTTTGGAGGCACAAGGGGCTTCGCTGCTCGGATTTCATAGAGGCCACTCTGTGGATGTGCTGCTTCTAGCAAATGTACTCAAGGGAAGAAGAATCAAGGCAATGAAACATAAGTCTGCTAAAAATACTGTATCAGCCGCTATCCTTGTCCTAGATGATTGCAGACTGCTCATGGCACGTGCCCACATGTCTGCCCTACTTCACGTGAGATCAGTGAGAATGAGCATGGGGCACCACTGCCCATTGTCAGTGGTTCTTCCCCCAATAATCTAAAAGGGTTACAGAGAGGCTGCTTTCTAGAACACACCGTAACGTTCTTAAAACAGCTTAACAATCTCAAAGGAGCAGTTCCCTTAATTAATTGAAGGGAGCTGAAAAATATATAGCATATGTAGCCTCAATTTTCATTTTATTTTTTAAGAGACGGGGTCTTGCTATGTTGCCCATGCTAGCCTTTGAACTCCTAGACTCATGCTAAGGAATTATCCTCATGCCTCCACCTTTCCAGTAGCTGCGACTACAGATACATACCACTATGCCTGGCTATTTTATATTTGTAAAGATTAAAAATCTAGAATAGTTGAAGCAAAGAAAGTTGTATAACAGAGGGGAAGCAAAGGGTGATCAGAAGGGCCCTCGACTTATCAAAGATCTAGAAATTGAGCCCTGGAGTCAGACCTATTTGGATTCAAATCCTAGTGCCATCACTCAGGTGATAACTTTGATCAATTATTTAATCTCTCCAGTCTTCAATTCTTCGCCTTGAAAATAGAATAAAAATATCTATTAATTGGATTGTGTCAAGGATTACACAAGAAAGGCACGCACAGTAGTGCCTAGCGCCTACTCAGAACTCCACAAATGTCAGGCTAACAGAATCACCCAGCACTAGACGTGTGTGCACAGCTAGACTATAAGCATGTGTGCAAGGAAGCTATGAACTGTGGCAGAGAAAAATTTAGTTTCTGTTGATTTTTTTTAGACATTCACAGAAAAGACATGTCCTCCAAAAAGCAATAGTTGAATGCAGCAGGCTTTCTCGAAGGTAGGCCCTTAGTCGAGACTCCACATTTTCAGACTCGAACCTGGAATTTCTTATATCATAAAAATATCAGTCTACCGCTGAGAAATTCAGCCCTAGTTAGTGAATAGAGCACCGATTTTCCAGTCAAATGGTCTTAACTTCCGATTTTTAGATATTCATCACTTACTAGCTGTGTGTCTTTGAGGTTCAGTTCCCTCGTGTGTAAAACACGAACAAGAACAGTAGCCAGTACTTTTACACCGTTTTCCAAAAGTACAGCGCTCGTTATATGATTCTAAGTCAGAGAGATAAGATACGCGAACACCCATCCTAGAGCAAGTCTCAAATCAATGCTTTTTGTTCCCTTGGAATACTTTGATGATGAGGGTGGCTAATCTAGAGGAACTCTGGGATTTAGGAACCTGGGAAGTTAACTGGAAAACCCATTTTGCTTGATGAATAGAAACATAGGAGCATGGGAAGGAAATGGTTGGGCAGTGTTCGGGGTATCACTTCCCTGGCTCTCAGCCCCGAATGCACCCCCTTGACTGCCTTTCTCCTTTGCAGCTGGCGTGATATTAAGCTTCATCAGTAGAGGGCGCCGAAGCGACACTGCAAGGGGACGGGCTTCCTCTTTCTCATCCCCACGCTGCGCTCCTCCCAGCCGCTTTCCGCAGACGCGGCTCCCGCAGCGGGCGTGGCGGCCAGCGGCATCTGGTGGCAGGAACGCAGCACCTCCTCTGTGGAGGTCCCCAGCGTCTCCTCGGGCAGCTTTACAATGACTTCCTAGGTGTGGCATCTCTCCTGGACGGCTTTCCGTGAGATCTGAGCGGGCAGATTCCCAGTCGTGGTTCCCAGCTTGCCAGCCTCTCACTGCCTGCACCCAGAAGGGTGTTTTCTGCTTTCAGTTCCAGCTGAAATTCCTAGTTCGCCAGCCTTGCCAGGAGCCGCTGCGGGAGCGCTCAGGCCGAATCACCTCGGGAATCTGGGCTCTATCCAGTGGACTTCTCAATGGAGTCTGAATCCCAGCCTGGGGAGAGGGGCCGCTCTTCCGAGTTCGTTCCCCTGGGATACCGCATCAGCTCTAAAGTTCTCCCTCTATGGTTAATCTTCCGCTGTGGTTAACTTTTACATTAAACTTGTTCAAATTACAATATGGTTTCTGCCCTTGGATTGGGCACTGACTGCAAAGGTGGTTCCTTCATCCAGTTTCTGTGAAAACCCAATGAACTCTATTATGCCATAAAGTACCTTCCTTTTTTATTTGAAACAGAGTCTCACTTTGTCACCCTCGGTAGAGTGCTGTGCCTTCACAGCTCACAGCAACATCAAACTCATGGGCTTTAAGCCATTCTCCTGCCTCAGCCTCCCAAGTAGCTGGGACTACAGGTGCCCACCACAACGCCCGGCTATTTTTTGGTTGTAGTTGTTATTGTTTGGCAGGCCTGGTCTGGATTCTAACCTGCCAGCTCTGGTGTATGTGGCTGGTGCCATAGCCACTGACCAAATTTCGCCTCTCATCTTTCTGGGAAATTCTGAATACATAATGGAGATTCTATTTCTTTATATGAATCTTGTCCCTATTGTCCGTTCATCTTTGGCTCAGATGTCCCTTTTGTCAGTTCATCTTTGGCTCAGATGTCTAAATTTCACTGATCAAATTAATATTGATGGGAGCCTGCAAATGTTATGCTCTTCCAGCTATGGGTTGATTTAATTAGATGATGTGTGCCCTTCAGGAATCCACTGTGTTACACCCTCCTGCCATGGTGATTGGGAAAACTTGCGTGGGAGAGTTGGCATTTGAGTTGCTCCCTGAAGGAAGGATAGGGTTTTACAAGACTGAAATATAGTCACAATCGTGACTATTCCAGGTAGAAGGAAACAATGCAGAGGTGTAACCATTTATCTGGAACAAACATATTGTATAGGAAAAAAGTAGAAATAGGGTTGGGAAGAAAGTAGAGTCAGATTATAGAAGGCCTTGAAGGCCAGGCAAAAAAACATGGAGAAGTGTCATGTTTTCATGAAGATTTGGTTGGTTTCAGTGGAGAATAGATGGAATTGGGCGTGACTCTAAGACCTCAGCAAAAGCATCAATGAGAAAACTATTACCATGACCAAGATAGGAGGCAGTTTGGAACTATAATGCCTTGAGAATCAGAGAAATGGAAAGGAAGGAAGAGATGTATAAAAGAAATGTAGAGGAAGGATACGTGTGACCCTGAATGAGAAGACGGACCTGCGTGTGGCAGCAGAGATGGAGGATTGTAGAGGGAGGTATTAGTCTTGATATTGCAGTCTGCCTGGAATGTGCTGTGAGGAATGGAAAATGCCTATAATCAATATAACCGGGAGGCTGGTGTAATCCTAACACTCATATATCTCCGATTGCTTCTTTAGAAAGAGTTCAGTGGGGAAAGATATTCTTATTCTCCTAAATGAATATTTGGCAGGTCGTGTACTTTGGCAGGTGTCTATTGCTCCTAGCCTACACACCTGTGCTAAACCTTAAAGAGGAGACAGTTCTGTAGAGTCAGACAATTAAGTTTGCAAACTCATCATAGGAAAAGTGCTGCATACCTCATTGTTGAATATCAGCACAGGATGGCCGAGGGGAGTACTTCGAAGGTGACTATACACGTAAGGGTGAAGATACACTCTTTTTATTAGATTAAAAAAATCTTTAAAAGACCACATGAGTATGATTTATTTAGTTCAGTTGTATCCTTTTTAAAAACGAAATATTGACATTTAACAATGAGCCATGTTGCATTAGACTTCCATCTTTGATTCTGAAAGTGTTATTGTCACATACCAGATGAAACTAGTTAAAAGAGTAATTTTCTCTCAAAGCCTCTGTAGATTTTTTTTTGTCCTTCACTTAGGACGAGTTCATGAACTTAATTGTCCAACCTGTATACGTGTCACAGAGTCTGAATTCAGTAATTAGACCTTGTATCCCGAGATAAAATTCCGAACTATATTATGTGTTAAACTTCAGCTCACCAGCACAGGTCAGCCTGAGGCCGGAAGGAGAAAAGGAGCACGAAGCCGCCTTCATCTCGGTCCCTTCCTTCTTTTCTTCTCTTTCGCTACCCCTGGCCCTGCCAGTTTCTGACCCACAGAAGGTGACACAGGAAGGGACAGGTCTGAAGACTTGTGAGGGGAAAGGAAAGGTCTTAAGAACAGGGTATCACTATAATTTAGCTTCACCTGCTCTGGACCCGAGGATGTTTAGAACCCACCTTCCTCTTGTGGGTATTTTCACTGAGCCCAAGCAGATGCATCTCTATTTCAGGTGGCCACTTGAGGTTCTGCTTGTGAACATTAATTTTCTGCTTGGGTCCTTCTGCCTCTCCAGGTGATCTGCTTGGACTAGGCCCAACTCATGATGGCTCTCTGTCTTGTTGGGTCAAGCTCTAGGAACAAATGCATATAGTCAGGCCCTGCTTAATGATGGGGATACATACTGAGAAATATGTTGTTAGGCACTTTTGTCATTGTGCTAACGTCATAGCAAAGACCAAGATGGTCCCACGTACTGCACACTTCGGGTCTATGGTACATAGCATATTGCTCCAAGGCTGTTCACCGTATGTTATTGTACTGAATATTGGGGGCAATTGGAGCATGATGGTCAGTTATTGTGTACCTAAACATAGAAAAGGTATAGTAAAAATATGGTATTATAATCTTATGGGACCACTGTCATATATATGGTCCATCTTTGACTGGAATGTCCTTATTTGGCATGTGACTGGAGATCCCCGCACAGTATCCCTCTCTTGGCTCTGCCACAGATGAAAAGTTAGCCTCTGCAGCCCCAGGCAGGAATCAGTCCTGGAGAAGCTCCCTACCCTGTGAGATGGCAGGGGGTTAGAATGGGAGTGGACTGGGCTCACAGCTCAGCCCCCTACCACACACAGTATCTTCTTTCGAAGATATTCTTGTCACAAAAATCTTTTTTATCTCTACATTTCTAGTTCCTTTTATGTTCTTGATTCGATTGAGAGGTTCAAGAGTTATGAAACCAATTTGGGAAACATTTTCTCTATACATACTTAATAAGGGGCTCTGTCTTAAATCTTTCATCTGTTACAAAATGTTGTTTCAACAGAAACTTCTGTGTGAACATTGTCTTACACAAATCTAATCTCAAAGGTCATTTCTTTTCTTTTATTATTATTATTATTATTATTTGAGACAGAGTCTCACTATGTCACCCTTGGTAGAGTGCTGTGGCATCACAGCTCACAGCAACCTCAAACTCTTGGGCTTAAGTGATTCTCTTGCCTCAGCCTCCCAAGTAGCTGGAACTACAGGCACCCGACACAACACCCAGCTTTTTTTTGTTGCAGTTGTCATTGTTGTTTAGCTGGCTCAGGCTACTTCAAACCCACCAGCCTCAGTGTATGTGGCTGGCGCTGTAACCACTATGCTATGGGAGGCGAGCCTGATAGTTTCTTTTATGTAAAGTGTTAAGTCAATCCTACAATTTTTATATTAAAATGTACATATTTATATATTTTTATAAACTACATTTATGTATTTATCTAGAAAAATATAAACTATATATCTTTATATGTTATATTTCTGGATATTTTCATTCTTTTGTTCTGAGAAAACTTTCAGACAGCTTTTCTAGATTAGGTATATTAACTTCCTGTTGCTGCTGTTATAAATTCCCGTTAACTCAGTGGCTCAAAACAACACAAATTTATTATCTTATAGTTTTGGCAATCAGAAGTTTTAAATTCATTTCAGTGGTCTAAAATCAAGGTGTCACTAGGACTGCATTCTTTCTGAGAGCTCTAGGAAAGAATTTGTTTTCATCTTTTTCAGCTCCTAAAAGTTGCCAACATTTTGGCCTGTGGCCTCATTCTGTCATCAAAGCCAGCAATGGCTGATTGGCTGAGTCTTTCTCATGCTACATCTCTCTGACAGATTCTTCTGCCTCCCTTTTCCATATAGCAGGACCCTTCTGATTGCATTGGACCTGCCTGGATAATCCAAGACAATTGTCCTAAAGTCAGCTACGGCTGACACGTAAGCTTATTTCTGTCTGTAGCTTTAATTCTCTTCTGCCTTGTACATCAGTCAAGGTTCAACCCGAGAAACAGAAACTGTAGGAGAAAATGTAGAGATTTATGTGAAAGGTTGGCTTATGTGCTTGTGGGGGCTGGCTAGTCTGAAATGCAGACTTGTGTGGTCATTTGAGGACATGCAAAGAGCAGGAAAAAATTTGAGTCCACTGCCATGGGATGGCAAGCAGGGATGTCCAGAGGACAGAGCCAGGGAGTGGGGGTGGGGCAGTGCAGTGTAGGG
Organism: Perodicticus potto; assembly: GCA_963574655.1. Classification (NCBI taxonomy): domain Eukaryota; kingdom Metazoa; phylum Chordata; class Mammalia; order Primates; family Lorisidae; genus Perodicticus; species Perodicticus potto. The sequence goes on from CAUYRH010008508.1 coordinate 12,718, forward strand.
CAAGAAGCTCCAGATGTGGGGCCAGTCAGAGGAGGTTTGAATTCCACTCCTGACACCTGGTAGTGGAGCAGCCTCAGGCAAGTCATTTAACACTTCCTAACCTTCTTTTCACTTAAAAAAATAAACTTTTTGAGACAGTTGTAGCATTTTCACTTTTGTAAAATAAAGGAAATAAAATCTACCAGTAGTTGGACCCACACCTCTCACCATTAACTAAGGTAGACTCTCACTGGATTAAAGATTTAAACTTAAGACATGAAACTATTAAAATATTAGAAGAAAGTTCAGGGGAAACTCTTGAAGGAATTGGCCTGGGTGAATATTTTATGAGTTGGACTCCCCAGGCAATTGAAGCAGTATCAAAAATACACTACTGGGACCTGATCAAACTAAAAAGCTTTTGTACAGCTAAGAACATAGTAAGTATAGCAAGCAGACGGCCCTCAGAATGGTAGAAAATATTTGCAAGTTATGCCTCTGACAAAGGTTTGATAACCAGAATACACAGAGAAGTCCCATGTATTAGCAAGATAAGAACAAGTGATACCATCTCAGGGTGGGCAAAGGACTTGAAGAGAAACTTCTCCAAAGAATACAGGCACAAGGCCTACAGATACGTGAAAAAATGCTCACCATCCTTAATCATCAGAGAAATGCAAATTGGAACTACTCTGAGATATCACCTAACTCCAGTAAGATTAGCCCACATGACAAAATCTCCAAAGCAGAGATGTTGGTGTGGATGTGGAGAAAAGGGAACACTTCTACACTGCTGGTGGGAATGCACACTACTACTTTCCTTTTGGAAGGATGTTTGGAGAGTACTTAGAGATCTAAAAATAGACTTTCCATTTGACCCTATAATTCCTTTACTAGGTATATACCCAGAAGACCAAAACTCACACTACAACAAAGACATCTGTACCAGATTGTTTATTGCAGCCCAATTCATAATTGCTAAGTCACGGAAGAAGCCAAAGTGCCCATCGACACACGAATGGATTAATAAACTGTGGTACATGTACACCATGGAATATTATGCAGCCTTAAAGATAGATGGAGACTTTCCCTTTTTTGTGTTTACATGGATGGAGCTGGAACATATTCTTCTCAGCAAAGCATCTCAAGAATGGAAGAAAAAATATCCAATGTACTCAGTCCTACTATGAAGCAAATTTAAAGGTTTCATATGAAGGCTATAACCCAACTATAGCACAAAAATATGGAAGGGAGGGGAGCGGGGAGGTTTGGGTGGAGGGAGGGTAATTGGTGAGGCCGTGCCTATGGTGCATCTTAGAGGGGTACAGGCAGAACTTACTAAATGCAGAATACAAATGTCTTCATACAATAACTAAGAAAATGCCATGAGGGCTATGTTGAGCAGTTTGCTGAAAACATTTCAGATTGTATATGAAATCAGCACATTGTGCCCCTTGATTGCACTAGTGTAGGAAGCTATGATTTAATACAAAAAAAAAAAAAAAAGGAGGCTTAGGGAGGCAATGAGAAAACACACCCAAATGACACCTGACTCCATAGAGGGTCAGAATATTTTAAAAGACAAATCTATCACTCAAGCAGCTCCAGACATTCAATGAAAACTCCAGAAATTGGCTCTAGGCCCAGAACATAACCTGGAGAATCTTCTTAAAATGGTCACTATGGTCATTTATAACAGAGACCTGGAGAGAAAGGACGAAAAAGAGAGAAAGGAACAGAAAAGAATGACAGCTCTAGTAATGGCACTCCAACAAACGAGCAGCTTTCAAGGGCAGAGGGAAACCAGAGGAGCTAAAAAAAAGTGCTTCCAATGTGGTCAGACTGGCCTCTGCAGAAAAGACTGCCCATAGCAGCACCACTGGCTGGCCAAGTCACCTGGCCCCAGAATGCAAGGGTGAGCACTGGAGGGTCGCCTGTCCCCAGAGGCAAAGGCCTCCTGAGATAGTGACCCCATCAGAGCCCAAACTGGACTGAGGGTGCCTGGGGCAAATTCTCATGGCTCCAGCTTGTGTCATCACTCCTCAAGAGCCCCAGGTTTGCCTTATAGTGGAGCGCCAGGAGAGAAAATTTCTTTTGGACACTGGACCAACCTTTTCTGTACTTCTCTCTAACCCTGGTCTTTTATCTCCCAAATCCATAAATATACAGGGGGTGTCTGGAAAGCCGGTTACCAAATTTTTCTCCCAGCCTCTAAGCTGCAATTGGGCTGACTTGCTGGTCTCTCATCATCCCTGAAAGTCCTGCTCCCCGTTTGGGGAGGGACATACTAACTAAAAC
>CAUYRH010008509.1:0-19070 GCA_963574655.1 Perodicticus potto
ATTTTGAGACAGAGCCTCAAGCTGTCACCCTGGATAGAGTGCTGTGGCATCACAGCTCACAGCAACCTCCAATTCCTGGGCTCAAGCGAGTCTCTTGCCTCCGCCTCCCAAGTAGCTGGGACTACAGGTGCCCACCACAACACCCAGCCATTTTTTGTTTGCAGCCGTCATTGTTGTTTGGAGGGGCCAGGCTGGATTCGAACCCGCCAGCTCAGGTGTACGTGGTGGGTGCCTTAGCCTGTTGAGCCAGAGGTGCCGAGCCTACAAATTTATTTTTTTGTCAGACATAAGGTAGAATTTTCAATGCCTTCTTGAGTATACATAGAAATTAACATTAAGTAAGAAAAGAAAAATATTTCTATTAATACTAATCAAGATATATTTTAGACTATTGAAATTTGGAGTTAGCTTAGATGAAGGATATGAAAACTTTTAAGATGTGACTGGATGTGAAGAGGAAAAATAAAAAAAAATCGAGTTGCACATAATTTAAATGTGAGTCTTCTGTCCAATTTTCCAGCAGAGAAATCAAGTATTTAGTTTGTATACAAATTAAAATTTCAAAGGAGAATATAAAATGGGTAGGTGTAAGATTCATCAGTCAATAGTATAGAATGAAAAAAAGGGTGTAGGTAATTCAAAGATAAATTTTACAAAGTTTAGAAGATAAGAGAAGAAATTTTTAGAACAGTTGAGTTCTGTGGTCTTCAGTATCATAAATATGGGAAGCTCTTCATCACCAGGTTGACAATATCTGCAAGTTTTAATGAAACCCAGATCATACAGTGTGAACTTAACAGCCCATTTCTCACTAAACAGAGAATAGGAAAGTTCTGTTGAAGTGAGCATCACCAGGCAAGTAAGAGTACAGAGATAAATTTTTGCAATGCCCACAATATATATTTAATGTTATGTATAACTTTCTAACATATCCTGCCATCTCCCTTGCCTTCTAATAAAAGAAGGGATTAATGATAAACTGAAGACAATTGGTCATTCTCCAGCTCCAAAACTGTTTTGGGTTTCTTTTCTTTTTTCTTTTTCTTTTTTCTTGTTAAACCCTTCTGCTGTAAATTTTGGCATAGTTTCAGCCTGATACTCTTGGATATCACTGTGTTTGTGAACCAGTCTAACAACCTGAGCAACGCACACTTCTACTGCAGGTCATGGTAATAGCTGCACCAATTCTGCTTCCTCTGCTCTGGTACAGGTTGCTGCCTGGTCACTACATTGCTTACCTTTCCTTCCCACTACTCTCCATCTAGACAACATTATTGGACACTCACAGTGTTATGATATAGGTCAACCAAATGAAGGAGAAAAGAGGCTACCACATGGTGCAATACGTCCTGTTCTTGCTTGTGTTTCCCACATGTGAAAGCTTTCCTCAAAGATCTGACTTAATGCATGCCCTGTGTTAGTTAAGTCAACATTTTCTACCATATATTTTTCGTTTTAATTTTTGTAACAAGCATGAGGATGTTATCATGCACATTATTACCTTTGCTATAGGTGTCTTTTGATAGCATGCATTCTGTGATTCTAGAACAGAGCAGAAACGGTGTGTTTAGTGTACGTTCTACTGGTAACAGAGGGAAATATTGTAAAAAAGATTTTATACTACTCCTCTGCAGATTAATGTTTCCTGTGTTTTAAAAGACATGTTACACAGCAGCAGATGACTGGTATAAATATTTAATTTAAGTCAGCCATAGCCTTACGGCTAGAAATGACCTTACCTTCAACTCAACAGTGGGACCCAAAGCATCTATTGTTTTCAATTTACAGGAATCCAAAGGAAGATATTAATTCTCAGATCAATTCAGAAAACATTTATTAAGTACTTATTATATGTAAGGATTTATCTTTTTGGCTTGGCAATGGGGATTTTCATACACGAATATGTAAGGATTATTTCTATGAGAAGCTTACAATCATCTGTCCAAACAAGCATCCATCATAAGTTGCAATGCATATCATACTGAGTAAGGGCTGTGATAGAAACGAGAGAGTCGACGAGAATGTAGAGGGAAGATTTCAGGCACGCTTTTACTAATGAGGTACACTTCAAATGACATGTGAAGAAAGAATTGTGTTTCAAATAGTAGAAGATAAGGCAAACTGCAGTGGAGCAAGTAATCCGCCTGCTACATTTCAGAGCTGAATGCATGACTGATCTCTGATTACTTACTAACCCTCTTCCTCCTGTATGTCCTGACCTCATGAATGACAGCACCATTGGGGAATTTTTCCAAGTCAGATAGTTGACAAGCCTCCTTGATCCTTCTTTTTGGATTATTACCCCACAAAATTTCTGTCACCACATCCTGTCAGTTTTATCTTTAAATATTTCTCAAATTTGTCCCTTCCTTTTTAACCTCACTATCTGCCATTGCCTGGCTTCAGACAGTTCAGTTTCTTTGTCCATGTTACTTAAAACTGCTTCTTAAACAATCTGTCTTTAATTTGTTCCCAGCTACAGTATATCGTCTACATTGGAGCCAGAAGGAAACTTAAATTGCAAATATAACAGTGTCATAATCCTGCTCAAAATTCTTGAATGTACCTTCAAGGCTCTATTTCAAACTTTTTAGTCTGCTCGAAAAGGTCCTTTGTGATTTGACTCCAACTTTCCAACTTCACATCTTTTACTCAGTGCTTTTTGCTATTTATAGTCCAGTGCTCTTGAGTCTTCCAATCAGTCTCTCGCTCACTCTCTCTTTCTCTCATGATACTTGTGTGCATGCACACACACCCACATCCTTGTATTAGTGATTCTTCACTAACAACACCATTCTTCTCATAAATCTACTTCTCTGACTCTTTTTACACTTTTGCAATTACTTTACTCCTCCTGACAGCACCTCTTCTGGCCAGTGGAAGCTGTTTGACTTCCAAAACTCATGACTACATTATATTCTTCCACATATGTCCACAGCATGTTCTGTGTATCTCCACCATAGCATTTATTACAGTTATAATTGTCCATTTGATTTTCTCTTGGCTGCCATGATCAACTGGAGGACAACGCCATATCAGATAGATATATCTTAGTTTTGATACACTTACTTACACTTTACTCACTATCTGTGCATAGTAAATATGAAATTTCTTTATAATGATGAAGAAATACATAAGTGAGCAAAGGCATAAAGCTAGATAGTTTTTGTTTCTCTCTTCCAAACTTTTCATTCCCAGACCTAACCTCACCTCATTACATATGGTCTTGTTGAAGTTGCAAATCCCAGGGTTTCATTTTCTAAACATACAGATATAAATGCAGCCCTGGCTACTTTATACAGGGGGAATCCAGCAGATTCTTGATGACCACTTAAAATATTTAGATGATATTCAGTATTCAATTAAATTTTAGGTTATATTAGTCAATGAAGCAGGGAGAAATATAGCTTTCTGGTTGCAGCAGTGGCTGACTGCGGGCTATTCAGGAACTACGCACCACATCATCCATGTTAGCTTGTCTCAGTTCTAAATAACCTTTCCCACATGATTTATCTGTAAATTCTTATTAGCCTGAACCAATCATGCTCTACCAACCTTCATGGTGAATTTAGAGGTCAAGGTAACATAAAGAAATATTTCCTGGGGAGTTTTGAGAGGTTTTTTGCTCTTAAAAAGAGAAGTACAGGAAAAAACAGTCCTTACCCTAGAAGGAGTTAGTTTGAGTCAAAAAACAAATATTTCAGTTAAGAAAATATTTAAATTGAGATGGCTGTAAAATAACTGTAGGCAATATCTAGACAGATCATAAAGTAAATGCTTTCTGGGTCCTACTGCCCAATTCTAAATCCTAAGTTCTTAGTTCTTTTTTTTTTTTTTTTTAGTGTCATAATAAAATGTGCAGTGCCCCAATTAAATTGTCTATCATCCTTTTAAAAACTTATCATTTGTCAAAACTTCTCATGAATTATAATCAACTAGAATTTAATTCTAGAATTTAACCCTGAACATTTTTCCAGAATGGTAAATGTGATACATACAGACATTTAATAAATACTAGTTAACAGATAGAATGGAATATATTGGGTTAAATGGAAGAACTAATTGAATACATGAAAGGAAATAATATTTATATGCATATGTATATGCACTCAATGGAAGATATGTTTAAATTTTTCCACTTACATTTTAATTTTTTATTCATAAGTAATAACTGAGTGTTATTATTTCCTTTTTTGATGTTTGTGTTATGAGATGAACCAGAAAATGTTCCAACATAACCAAGTGTTGATATTACTAACCTTGTTTACATCCAGAGATAGTGTCATTACAGCTTGTGACCTGGAGATATCAGCAGTCCAGTATGGCAACGTTTTGTGAGTCAAGCTCTAACTCAATTAGTCTTTCTTCAAATGCTGTAATTGATGAGTTCACACATAAGGTCTTTTTTTTTTCCTTCTAAAATTATCTTGTCAACAATAAAAGCAAGGGAAAATACGAAATATCAAAGCATTTTTTATAACTCCCAAAGTCTGCACTGATTTTTATCCCTTCTTCATAAACTCTTTCTTTGCTCAGTACTTCTTTTTAGTAGCACATCTGACACTGGATGTTTGACCTCTGCTACTCTAATAGTTGTTAATGGAAACTTCACCTCATGCAAAGATAAAATGGATTTTTGGCAGCTGTGAGAGATTATGAAGAGTAAGACCAATCTTAGTTGGAATAAGAAGAAAAGAAGTCATCTGTACCTTAAACTACTCAGCTGGTTTTCATTATACATCAAGCCTACATTTATTACAAAGAGGGTAGCCAAGAGACAGACATTGATAGGTCTCTGTGCTTAGAATAAGAAGGCCAGTACTTGATAAATTCTACTTTTCATCTTGACTTGAGTTCAAATGACTCTTAAATCTTTTGAATTAAAATGGCATAACTGGGAGACAAACTCAGGAAAACTTCTACTTTTGTCCTTATCAGATTAGTTGGCCCTTATTTCTATCTTGAGTATAGTAAAATCTTAGTTCTTCCAACTCATTAAAAGAAACAAGTGGCTCTATAAATCCCTAAAGTTATATAAATAAAAATCATTTAAAATTGCTCTTATGATATGCTTTATGCATTTATATTTAATATGATTTTGTGTGATGTCCTGAGAATTTACAACATGCCCAAACAAGGAAAGAGGCTGTGCACATAATCCTGACATAGGAACAGCTTGGTATAAGTCTTGTTTCTATAAGCAGGAAACAATTGCATAAGAAGTTCTAGGATCATTTGTAATGCTTTTTCTTTGGTATTGTTTAATGCATTCGAAGGCTGGTGAGAGAAAAGGAAGGCTGGCCCTTGTGATATAAGCAGCTTCTAAAAGTACTAATGTAACTGGAGGTCTAGAATGAGCAATATTTTAAATAAGTACAGAGTGTTCATACTCATCTATGCAAATCAAGGGAATTAAAAGAATGGCAAATATTAATAATTTTTTAGTAAATATCTATACTCTAGTAACTATCCTGATTGTAAATTGAGCTGTGATAAATAATCTAGTTCAAGTGTCTTTATGATAAAATGATTTTTTTTTTCTTCCTGGTAGATGCCTAGTAATGGGACTGTGGGATCAAATGGGAGGTCCTGCTGGTATTCACCATGATTTCAGGATTTTGCTTTTCAGGATCATCATAGAACTAGGGAAAAGGAATGAAGATAGGGAAAATTAAAATGCCATAAACCTTAGTCTTTCCATGATCCTTTCCTTCCCTCTCCTTCCCTCCCTCCAGCTTTTTTTCTGGAAGTCTTCTTTGATTGTTGGAAACTATTTCTCCTTTTATTTCATTTTTTCATCTTTCTTTCTGGAAGTCTTCTTAGATTGTTGGAAACTATTTTCTTTTATTTATTGAGGCATACACATTCATTTTTTTTCTTATTTTGTTTTTCCATTGCTATTTTTATTTTTCTTTTTGGGGGATTAAAGTTTAATGTACAAATATTCATTGTATGCAATTAACAATTAGAGAATTAAAGTTAACATGAAAGCACAAATTATGAAATACATAGAAATAATTTTCAGAAATATATAGTATTTCTACACAGAAAACTTCTAATTATTATTTAAAATATAAAAAGAAACATGTCTGTATATATTGCAAAACTGTTATTAATGATTTCTTTTACATGTTTAGGTAGTTCTGTTATAACTTGGGTTATTGTCTTTCTAGGGATATCAGTACACCACATAGCAACATTGCTACAATCCTTCTGAACCCCTAGAGCAAATTGAATTTGCCATTCATATTTTTGATAGAAAGTAAAACAAAATTATTTTATTTATTTATATTTTTTATTGAGGGCACAAAGAATTAGGTTGTGATGTTTGCATTTGTTAAGTAAAGTCCCTCTTACAACTGTGTCCTACCCCCAAGGGGTGTGCCATCCACCTTCATGTTGTGCGCTTTAAGTGGGAACACCTCCAAACCTTTCCCTCCCCTCTCCCCTCTCTCATTGTCCCACTCCCGCCTTGAATTGATTTGAGTTTTTCTCTAATGTAGGCGTGTGGCTTCATATTAGAATTGAATACGGTGGATACTTGCTTTTCTATTCTTCTAATACTTTACTGAGAAGAAAGTATTTCAACTCCATCCAGGTTAATACAAAAGATGTAAAGTCTATATACTTTTTAATGGCTGAATTAGTATTCCATCGTATACATATACCACAGCTTGTTAATCCATTCCTGGGTTGGTGGATATTTAGGTTGATTCCACATTTTGGTGATTGTAAATTGAACTCCAAAAAACAGTCTAGTGCAAATATCCTTGTGATCAAATGATTTTTTTTTGTCTGTGTAGATTCCTGGTAATGTGATTTCTGGATCAAATGGGAGGTCCAATTTGAGTTCTTTGAGGATTCTCTATAGTTCTTTCCAAAGAGGTCGTATTAGTTTGCAGTCTCATCAACAATGTGAAAGTGTTCCCTTCTCTCCACATACATGCCAGCATCTGCAGCTTTGAGACTTTGTGATGTGTGCTATTCTCAATGGGTTAGGTGATATCTCAGGGTGGTTTTGATTTGCATTTCTGTGACAATCAGGGATGATGAACATTTTTTCATATGTTTGTAAGCCATTTGTCTGTCTTCATCAGAGAAGGTTCTGTTCATATCTCTTGCCCAATGGTAGATGAGATTGTTGGCTCTTATTTTGTTGATTAATTTGAGCTCTCTATATATTCTAGTTGTCAAATATTTGTGAGATTCATACCCTGTAAATATCTTTTCCCATTTTGAAGGTTGTCTTTTTGCTTTACTTGTCATGTTCTTAGCTGTGCAGAAGCTTTCCAGTTTAATTAAGTCCTATTTGAGTTCCATTCCTCTGGGGCAGTCTTTCCTCTTCTGGGATACCTACAAGTCATATGTTTGAATGCTATGAAGTCCCATAATTCTCTCAGTGAATGTTCTTCCTTCTCTCTCTTCTTTTCTGCCTCTTTAACTACCTGAGTTAGCTCAAAAGCTTTATCCTCTGGCTTGGAGATTCTCTCTTTTCCATGATCTCATTTGTTATTGATACCTGCTACTGTATCTTTAAGTTGTCTGATTGATTGCTTCAATTCCTTAATCTCTGCTATATCTTTTCTATATTCTTCATATCTTTCATCCCTTATTTGGTTCTGTTTTTGAATTTCCTTTTGGTTATTTTCCCATCCCACAGCAATATCCTTCATTGTTTTAACCATCCATATTTTAAATTCCCTTTCTGTCATTTCTAACATTTCTTTATAGGTAGAATCCTCTGCAGTAGCTACTTATGATCCCTTGAGGCGGGAGTTGCTCTGTTCTGGTTCTTTATGTTGCCAGGGTTTTTCTGTCAGTTCTTCCTCATGAGTGTTTTGTTTTTGTTTGCTTTCTTACCCTACTTTTTCTTTTCACTTCCTCCTGATCTTTAAGTTACCTTGTCTCTGACCTTAGGTGTTTTTGTGTTCTTTTGGTATAGAACCAAAAAGAAGAGAAGAAGGAAGACCAAGAAGGGAGAAAAGATAGAAAAAAGAGAGAGAAGAAAAAGGGAAGGTGGGTTAACAGGGACAATTGACAAAAAGGAGAAGAAAAGAAAGAGATACACAGGAGTAATAGGGCCCTCCAGTCAGAAGTGGACGGAGTCCTTTGTCCCCAATCTCACCATGTGCAGCTACAAAGAATCTGTCTCTAGTCTGTCATCTTGCTCTGGCTCCCAGTGAAACTATTTTATTTGAATTCATACTATGTTTCATTTTTGTTAGCCAATTGTCTCTTTATTCTTTGCTCGGTGTGTATGTGTATATAGTTCTGATACCTTGAAAGTTTTTTTTTTGTTTTTTTGTTTTTGTTTTTTTTTTTTTGAGACAGTCTCACTATGTTGCCCTCTAAAGAGTGCAGTGGCATCACAGCTCACAACAGCTCATAGAAACCTCCAATTCCAGAGCTTAAGAGATTCTCTTGCCTCAGCCTCCCAAGTTGCTGGGACTACAGGAACCTGCCATAATGCCCGGCTATTTTTTGGTTGTAATTGTCATTTTTGTCTGGCAGGCCTGGGCTGGGTTTGAACCTGCCACCTTGGACTGGTGCCCCAGCCACTGAGCTACAGATGCTGAGCCAATAATTTGAAAGATTTGTAATTTGTTCCAGTGTTTTCTTTTAGAATTCTAACTTTATATAATTTTCTTGGTTATCTAATTCTTTTATTTTATTTATTAATTCCCTCCTTCCTCTCTTTCTTCCTTTTCTCCTCACTACCACATTTTAGGCAAAGGTAATATTCTTCAGATCTTACCTTTGTAATGTAACATATTTTATTACTTCTTTAATTCATTCCTATTACATACACAATTTTATTTTCACCAATTTACATTGTTATAATAGGTTATTTTTGCATTATGTTCTATGAATCTTCCCCAGGATTGCTAATCTTGGTTAAAATATTAATTATTTTTGTAGATTCCTACCAACTTTACTGTAATTTTCCTGGTTATCCCTGTGTTACTTAAAGTTTTTCTCTACTTTTTTCCTCAAATAGATTTTGGGAAATGTTTAAAATTTCCTTCAGTTTTGATACTTGAAAAGGATTTTGTCTGAATTATTTGTTTACTGTACCTAGAAGGAAAATTATTTTTGAAATCTGGTCACTTTATTAATATTCTTCTTGATTTCGACAATAAATTTCTATGGCATACAATGTAGCCTTTGCATGTATAGACTTATTCTTTTATTTGAAGGGCTTTCTATAATTAAATAATTTTGCATTTTTCTGTAACATTAATTTGATTTTCTATTGAAGACATCAATTATGAATTTGCTAGGATATTTTTGTCTCTTTTTAATATTTATCTTTTCTCTGTAATTTATAAATTTTTACCATAAACAGTTTACCTGAATTATCTTTTTTTAATTGTGCATTCCATGATCATACTTTGTTTTCAGCAGTGCTTTTTCCTCATCCTGTTCTTTCTAATTTTAAGTATATGTCTATAATAATAATAATAATAGTAATAATAATAAAATCCTGAGTTCTTTTTGGTAATATTTTTCACATATATATATTTTTTTAATTACTTGATTTTTTAAATTTTTGTATTGGGTTTTTCTTTTTGTAGTATTATTTCACTTAATTATTTAATACACATAATTTTTTGGTATTTATCTGCTTAATAGCAGTATTTTTCTCAGGTTTCTTGATTTTATCATAACTTTGTTCATCATTTTTTTCTTATAGCAAATATTTCTAGGTATTTTACTTTTGAAGAATCTTATTAAAGCATATTTGGTATCTTTGGACAAACTTAATATATTTTTTTTATTGTAGGGAATGGTCAGGTTAGTATTACAAAGTAATAATTTTATTAACCTAAATCTTTTTCTTAGCTACTACAAAGTCAGGCTGCTTCCTATAAATATTTTTGCATGAATAATGTTTTTTGTTTTGTTTTGTACCTCTGACACTAAGACAAGAGATTTTCTGTCATGACTCATATGCCTCAGATTTCATCCTTTTTGTTTCTGGGTGTATGACCTACAACTTCAGAAACATGTGTGTATGACATTTGGTACTGTTTCCCATTAGCTCCTATTTTTCTCCACATATATTTCCTAATGAATGATGTTTGCACAAATTTATTTTGCCAAACTTTATAAAAATCACAGATATTTCTTATAGCTTTGCTGACAACAGAATTAGAATATTTTTCTTCCCTTTGGTTTATTTCTAGGAAGAGGGATAAAAAAAATGCCTTAGTTTACACAGCCATTTTACCCTGGGAGACTTAAATTGCCATTAACTTAATAACTAATGCTTTTATGAAAAGAAAGCTTACATTGCAAGTTTTATATTTTCTTTTCCTTGCATATCCAAAAGCCAATGATTCTGCTTTCAATATGTATAATACACAATTAAAATAATTTTCAGCATGAAGAGCCAGAGAATTAAAAAGTTTAGGTCATAATGTTTTAGATTTTTTAATGAGAAATCAGTCTCAAAACTTAGGCCTAAATTACCAAAGCTAGGTGCTTAGGCATAAATTTACAGTGAATTTAAAATAGTAACTTGAATAAAATGCTGATGGATGAGTTTATTTTAGAAGTGCTGATGAGAAATTTAAAATCAAGTTAAATGGAAATCTGACCAACAAATTCAAGCCTTTATTATGGTCACCTCATCTTTCACCCTAATCGCACATCCTGCAATCAGCAATGAAGTTTAACAAATAAATACAGACTACTAAATGAGCCAATGAAAGATCATGTATTTGTTCATTCTTTCATTCACTTATTAGTCATTCATCATATATGTATTCATATAACACATAGTTACATTGCATTGTTACAATGTATTTCCCATTGTATATTGCTGATTAAAATACTTGTGGACCTACCTTTAAAGAGCTTAAAATGTATTAGGAAGGAAAACTCTTAAAAAAATAATTGAAAATGTGAAGTGTCTTAAAAAAACAAAGATAAAGAGTTTTATGTTAGTATAAAAAACTGAACATTTTTTCTTTTACACTTTATTCTTACATTTTATGAAAGAAAAGATAAAGTTAATAATTTTTCTTAAATGTTCCATCCCTTTCTTGGACTAAAGCATTAACAATAAATTTAAAACTCTGCAACAATTTTACATTCAAAAGTAAATGAATACAAGCAAATTGGAAATTTTTTGAACAGAATTTGGAAGCAAGATGTGATAAAGGATAGTTTTCTGCTATTACATTTTATCAATTTTTCAATATTTCCCATTACAAATATTTATAAGTTCAATAACATCATTCATTTTAAAAGTGCTATTTTCAGATGTTATTAAGGGTAAAATGATAGGAACAATGTTAAAACAAGTGCCTATCTAATATCATTTAACATTTTATTATTTAGTTTTAGTTTATTCTACATAATTCACTTTTCCTAAAGACAAGTACTCATTAAAGTATCAAAAATGTGTGTTTTTTTTTCAAATAGATTCATTTCACTGTTGTAAAATTTGTAGATTAGTCTAACTACATTAGTGGTATGATTTTAAAAACTAAGAATAAGTACAATTTATTGAACACACACCTGTGCAAAGCATTATACTAAGTACTTACTATGCATTTTTCTCATTTAAATTCCTTATGAAATAGAAACTATTATTTTACCCATTTACAGAAGACAGAAGACTAGAAATTATAAATGTTTCATTGCTTCACATCAAATACAGTAAAACCTTGGTAAGTTGACCACCCAAGGTACTGTAACAAACCGGTCAATATATGGAGCTGGTCATCATGAGGAACTAGGTCTATTGTTCTGGTAAGTGCATGTGGTGCACTTTTGGTCTCTGAAAACTAGGTCAACTTAAGAAGGTGGTCAATGCAGGGAGGTGGTCAACTACAGAGGTTCTACTGTAATTTAGAAGAGGTAGGACCAAAATTTCAATCTTCATTGTCTGACTCCAAACTCTGTACACTTACTATCAATTTCCTTAGTTGAATTAGAGAAATTGTGTATCCTGTAAGGAAAATGGTTGTGAGGTGACTCAAAAGGATCACTTGAGCCCAGGAGTTTGACATCCTGGGCAACATAGCCAGACCTTGTCTCCATAAAATGAAAATTAGCCAGTCATGGTGGCAGTTCCCTGTATCCCTGGCTATTCAGGAGGCTGAAGCAGTAGAATCACTTGAGCCCAAGTGTTTGAGGTCACAGTGAGCCATGGTGATTCCATTGCACTGTAGCATAGGCAACAGAGAAAAACATGACACACTGGCTTAAAAAAAAAAAACAGAAAAGAAAAGAAAAGAAAGAAAGGGAACCTCTTTACTGAATGCTATAAATACAGGATGAGTTATCACCAATTATTGTCCCTTAGTTATCTTGCCTAGTTTCTAAAAAGAATACATTCATGGCTACGTATCTTCCCTTGGTCTGACAGATGGTAACAGTAATGGTTTACCTATTAATGGTCTTTTCTTCTTACCATGACTTGGCTATGTGTGGTCCTCAACTTTTCTCTCCACAATGAACTAAGAGTCTCAAAGTACAACTTACATGATAGAGCTGTAACATACCAACATGAGTATGCTGCACGTTCAAGTCAGATTCTGATTTTTTTAATGCATAGCAATTTCAAGTTAAAATAAGTCAGAATAGGTTCAAAGTCTCTTTGAAGTTATCTGTCTTGCAATATTAACTGGAAAACAAGGCTTGATTCTTCTTTAGTGTATTTTTTCTCAACATCTAATAAAGGAATTAGAAATTTGAAACATAAGTTCTTATCTTCCTTAAAATAAGTAGGAAAAGACTCAACTACTATCAACCTTTTTAAATTTAGAACTAGGTCACATATCTTATTTTTCACCTTATAACAAAATATTTCCAATTTATAAAGTGTATTTAGGTTTGTTTCCCATATGAGGACAGATAGTAGAAATGTATCAGTAAACAAAAACTTACAGAGCCCTGCTTTCATGGAGACTGCATTCTGTTTGAACACACCAACCAACATATTAAAAATAATTTTAAACATTAATGCTGATATGTTTCGTGAAGAAATGATGTAATGGTGATGATTGAGGCAAAAATGTTCTCACTGGATGGGAAAATCGAAAAAGAACTGAAGAGCTAAATGTAACTGTGACATGCCCTTTAACCAGCTCCTGGTGGCCGGTGAGCAGGCATGGGGACATCTGTCTTCACCTAGCTTGTGGGGGCAAGCAAGATAACTAACTAATATGGAAATATTCTTTTCCAACACAGGCAGAAAGCCTTGGGGCCTTATATAGTAGCCAGAGTGACAGTAGCTCCAAATTAAACACTAATGGCAAGAGGAATACATGGCACCTGCCAGCTCAATCATAATTATTCAAAACTATCACTTACTTATGGCCTTCAGGTGGGAAAACCTAATTTAACTCATCTTCCCCACAAATGGTTATAAATAGAAAAGATTTAATTTTGACAAAAAAGGCCAGAGAGGATTTTCTGAGGAAGGGTTGGTTGCACTGAGGTCTGAAAAAGCAGGAGTTCTGTGGGTGAAAAGGACAGTGGCTCCCAAAATACAAAGAAAAGCAGTAGAAAGACCTCTCTGTGTGCTTGTTATAGGCTGAAAAGCTAGGGGAGGTTTGGCAGGCACTGGGATTAGGACCCAAGGAAAAAGCGAACATCAGCAACATTGCTGAATGCAGAGATAAAGGCAGTGTTTGGTGCAAAATGTGGTTGGAGTGTTAAAGGCAGGTCAAATCCTCTAGAATTTTATAGGCTAAAATGTACTTTTTCATAGAAAAATGAGAGGCAATTGAAAGGCTTCAAGCAAGTGTTGGGTAGATTGCTAGGACCTCTGGATTTTCTAGGGACAAGAGAACCCTGTCTCAGTGCTACCTCTAGCAATTAATTGCCCTACCTGGGAAAACAGAGCAGGGCCAATACTTCATCTTCATGTTGCCCTGCCCTTAACGCTATCCTGAACAACTGCTACACCTGGGAGAAAATAGGAATGCCATACCGATCTGGGAATTCCCCAGCTTGGGCATAATAGGATTTAGAAAGTGACAATAACCTAAGGTTAATTGTTAGGTCATTAGCTTAAAATGACGTCAGTCAATGTGTTCCACTGACATCCCAGGTGGGCTTTCAAAAAGGGAGCTGAGGTTGCCAGATGCAACCTTGAGAATACTTGTTGATTATTTGGTAACATCCCACAACTCCTGCAGGCCTGCCCTCCCCCAATAAAAGGAAACAACTCGAGCCTTCTCAGAGAGTTAGTGAGTCATTCTGTCTCTATCCATTAGTGGATACAGACCTGTTCCCTTCTGCAATTAAAAGCTGCTCAAGAAAGTGCTTCTTGCCTATGGTCAGTCTATTACATTGGTCCTGCCTGTGATTTTTCCAAGCAAGGCGCCAAAGAACAAAATGACTCTTTGGCGTGTCTTTTCAGCAACTTTATTATACATCACATTCTCCTTCATAGGTTATGAAGTTACACAATATCTTTCTATCTTAAAGTGATTGTATCTTCAAAGCATTTTTATTCTAGACAAAATTTATAGTTTTTCAACACTTCACTGGGTGCATATTGTGTCCTGGATCTTTGACTGGTACCATGGGAGTCCTGTTTCCCAATTTATCCATGCCAGTAAACTTTGGAAGTAAATAAACAATCTCTGGAAGTCAGTATACAGGCTCATCAGCCTTGTTAGGGCCTGACCAGCAGCACCCTGCATGAAATTACCATCTAAGTAAACAGTGGCTGGTAACACAGAGAACATTTTTAAATAGAACAGGATTATCTATGAGAATGATAATTTTCTTTTGTCCTCACTTATATAGGATCTGAAGAGAGTTTGTGACCTTAAGTTCAGCCCGGTTTTCCGAGACTAGGCTTTGTTTTTCTAAGGGATGATTAATAAGCTTTTGTTTGTTCAAAAACTAGCCTCATAATAGCAGGTAGTTTGTCCAAGAATAGAGAGAAAAAAGTTTGAAAAAAAGAAGGATTAGATGGTAATGGTTCCTGAGATCTAAGGGAAAGAAGACAGGTAGCATCCACAGACACCCATGCTTCGCTCCCAAGAAGGGTCATGGGAAAATAATTGTCTCCCAAAGATGGAGAATTCCTCAAAATAGGAGGCTAAACTGTGAAAAAAGTTTTGAGAGCAGTAGGGAAAATCCTAGAAAGGAGAGAATAGATGAGAAGGATAGCATAATATGACTTTGAATAAAACATGTCCTTTGGAAAGTAAGTGATTCCAAGGTTATCAAAACAGGCAGAAACCAGGAGTACTTTCCCCAAGGTCCTTAAGGTTCTCTTTCTTAGAGAGAGGGAGAAGAGGGATCTGTCTTCTACAACTCAGAATCCTGCCAACCTGGTCAGTGTAGGTGCAGCTAGCTTTGATATGATGCAGAAAAGCAATCCCTGAAATTTGAATGGCATGAGGAAAACGTTTATTGACCACCTCAGAGTGCTATTTAATCAGTTTGCTTTTGCTTAGTAATAGACTTTTTTTATAATATGGCTTATTAAGAAGTCAATTTTTCTAGACACACATTAGATCTAATCCACACTCACACACCCTGAACAGAGTTCTGACGCAGATAACATAAAACAAAACACATTGCTTAAAGTGAGATCTTTCATTTTCAGTAAACCAAAATGAAAGATGGAAACTTTTTCGAACAAAATATAAATCTCAACTTTCAGAGCACCGAGTAAATGAAAAAAGTTGCTATGAACATGTAATGAGTTCCTGCAACAAACGCAATGCATACTGGAGAATAACTTTTTTGAAATATTGTTTAGGAAAATATTGTTATTTAAAGTAAGGTTTGAACAATGGAGAGAAAGAGCTGTAAAATCACTTTCAATAAGGTGAAATGAATATCACTTGGGAGGTTACCTGACCTCACTAATTCAAGTAAATTTGGTAAATTTGGCATAAGCCCCTGATTTCACAGACTAGATACCTATTTCTATCATGCTTCTGTCAACATCAGGCTTCTGCCTTTCTTTCTTCTCCATCTTTGCTCTGTAAATGCATGTGCTATTTAGAAATCAGTTAAATTCACAATTGGAAGCCAAATTTCAACTCTTCCTTTCTAAAGAAGTCTAATTTCCGGGGAGGGGGAAGATAGCCAACTGGAAGCAGCTTCCGACAGATGCTCCTGTCCAAAAGGAAAGATAACCTTTAGAAACTGCCCAATTGAGCTGAAGACTGGGAGCCCAGCAGAGAGAGAGAAGTGATAACTGCAGGTCACCTCTGCTGACGCAAGCTGTGACTCCAAGAAACCAAGCTTTAGGCAGAAAAACTGAACTAAAGATTTCCACCATTCTGAACTTCCAGGACACCCTTCCCCCCTTACCTGATGCACCAGAAACCTGACCTCTGCTGAAACTGAGGGAGGAGGACTTGAGCAGCACCCAACCTCCCTATCTGCTGGACCTGGCAGCCCGCCAGGTAAAGGACTCGGGCCCCGCTGAGCCCCCACCAGCCCCCAGGCCAGGGACTCTGCCCGGAACCGCAGTACTCCACTCTGCCCCAGCCAAGCCCACCACCCACGGCTGTGATCCATGCCCCACCAGGCCTTGGCCCACAACCCACAGCAGCCAGGTACTCCGCCAGGCCCTGCGCAGCCCGATTGACACCCTGTCGGACCATGGCCCACCACCAGCAGTGGCCAGGAACTCCGCCCAGACTCCCTCATGGTGCCAATCTGTGCCCCACCCGGCCTCAGCCTGTCGCCCACTGTGACCAGGGACTCTTCCAGGACCCCTGCGCAGCTCAGATTCGTGCCCCAGGCCCACCGCCCACAGCAGCCAGGAATTCCACAGAAACCCCTGCACACCCCGATTGACACTGCACTTGCTTTGGCCCACTACCAGCCCAGGCCAGGAACTCTGCTGGGACTCCCCTGTGGCTTTGATCTGTGCCTCGCTGGGCCTTGGCCCACTGCCTGCCGTGGCCAAGGACTCCACTGGGACCCCCATGCTAGGCCTCTGCCTGCAGCCCACACCAGCCAGGGACTCCATCAGGAACCTGCCTGCCTGCCTGGGCCAGGAACTCTGGGAGCTGCACAATTTGCATCCTCCCTACCCTCTCTGCCTCCGCACTGGCCCTACCCATCTGGCCACAGGCTCAGGAGGCAGAACAACCCGTGCCCTACCCCTGGAGCCCTTCTCCTAGCCAGAGACTGCAGGAGGCACAGGCTCCCTTTGCAAAGGCCACCAGGTGCCAGGCACTCCCAGAACCATGTGCATCATCCCATACCCTGCTGCTTGATTTGGGCATGCCACACTCTGGAGCTGCTCCCACAGCCAGAACACTCTGGGTGGGGCAGTCCCAGAGGAGCTACACAGGGTCACTCTCTACAAAGATTCAGCAAAAACAGAGTGATCCTGCCGGGTTCTGATCTGGGAGAGACACCTCCCCAACTCTGAGGATGTTCATAGGGAACAGTGAAAAATAATTATGAGAAGGAATCAATATAAAAACTCTGGCAATATGAACAATCAGAGTAGATAAAATCCCCCAAGGAACGACAAGGTAGATACAGCACAAGATCCCTTGCATAAGCAAATGGCTGAGATGTCAGAAATCGAATTCAGAGTTTGGATAGAAAATAAGATCAGCTGAATGGAGGAAAAGATGGAATTAGAATTTCAAGCAGTGATCCAAAAGATGACCCAAAAGATGTCTCAAGAATTCAACGAACTCAAAGACAAAATGACCAAAGATTTTGACACCTTGAGACAAGAAGTTGCAGCTCTCAAAGATCTGAGAAATACAGTAGAATCCCTCAGTAACAGAATGGAGCAAGCAGAAGAAAGGATTTCTGACATTGAAGACAAAGCTTTCGAACGCTCCCAAGGTTACAAAGTGGAACAGAAATGGAAGGCAAAAATGGATCATTCTCTCAGACAGCTCTGGGATAAATCAAAGAAAACCAATACTCGCCTTATAGGGATACCTGAAAACAATGAAGTGGTGTCACAAGGCACAGAGTCTCTTCTTTATGAGATTATGAAAGAGAACTTTCCAGACATGCCAAGAGATTCTGAAATTCAGATAGCAGACAGTTTCAGAACCCCAACACAACTCAACCCGAATAAGACATCCCCCAGATACATCATAATTAACTTCACTAAAGTTAATATGAGGGAGAAAATTCTGAAAGCAGCCAGACTTAAGAAATCCATTACCTATAAGGGGAAGAATATTAGAATAACAGCAGATCTCTCAGATCAAACATTTCAAACTAGAGAGAATGGCCATTGACTTTTAATCTCCTAAAACAAAAGAACTTTCAACCCAGGATCCTGTACCCAGCTAAACTGAGTTTCTTATGATGGAGAAATTTAATAATTTAATGACGTCCACATGTTGAAGAAATTTGCTATAACTAAACCAGCTCTCCAGGATATTCTCAGACCAATCCTCCATAATGACCAGCATAATCCACCACCACAAAAGTTAACTTACCCAGAAACTTCTTATCAAATTTCAACTTCCACAGTGATGAAAGGATTAAAAATGTCCACTGGACTTTCTAAAGATATATCATTATTTTCAATTAATGTGAATGGTTTAAATTGTCCTCTAAAGAGGCATAGGTTGGCTGACTAGATACAAAAACTCAGGCCAGATATCTGTTGCATACAAGAATCTCACCTTACCTTAAAAGATAAATTTAGACTCAAGGTGAAGGGATGGTCATCTATATTTCAGACAAATGGAAAACAGAAAAAAGCAGGCATTGCAGTCTTATTTGCAGATACAATAGGCTTTAAATCAACCAAAGTAAGGAAGGATAAAGACAGACATTTCATATTTGGTAAAGGTTATACTTAATACAATGAGATTTCAATTATTAACATTTATGCCCCCAACCAGAATGCACCTCAATTTATAAGAAAAACTCTAATAGACATGAGTAACTTGATTTCCTCCAGCTCTATAGTAGTTGGAGGTTTTAGTACTCCTTTAGCAGTGTTAGATAAATCCTCCAATAAGAAGCTAAGTAAAGAAATTTTAGATTTAAACTTAACCATTCAACATCTGGATTTAACAGACATCTACAGAACATTTCATCCTAATAAAATTGAATACACATTCTTCTCATCAGCCCATGGAACA
>CAUYRH010008510.1:0-11115 GCA_963574655.1 Perodicticus potto
TCAACACTCCTGTGCTGTCATCTCTGACCCCAGCGCCCCCGGGAACATCCAGTCCTCCACTGGGAGCACCTTTGCTCTTTCACCTCCCGTCAACACTCTCTCCACTGCCTTGTGCAGCCAGAAGCCTGCTTCTCCCCACACCCTGCCGCACCTGCCGCTGTCCCCAGGGTCAGCAGGACTTTCTGTTGCCCTCCTATTAGTCCTCTCCACTGGGTGTGGGCCTGGGAGAGGCGGACGACATGGGAGGTGGTCCTCATTGCCACACCCAGCCCATTTTCAGTCCCCCTCCCCAGAACTCCCCCCGTCACCCTTATTCGTCAGCAGCTGTCGTTGGGTCCCCCATTGAGGCTGCGGACCCCAGACTGGCCGTCCCTGCTTCTCATTTCTGGAGACTCTTGGATCCTGTCTCGGAGCCTCTCTGCCCAACATCCTTCTTCTCCTGAGTCGTGGGGATTCCTCGTGCGCTGGATGACATTTCTCAACCAGACCCTCAGTTCCTCGGACTTTTCCCAGTGACTGCATCCTCCACCCTGTGCCAGCCGTAGATGATTTTCATTGCCCCCATTGCCAGCACTTCTGACTCCTCCAGGAGATCAGCCCACACACCCTGCACTCGGCTTGCTGTCCCCTGAACCACAGCTGAAGTTTAACCCCAGACCATCAGACTTCAGCAGGAACTCCAGGCCACTGTGCAGCCGGCTCCTTCCTCTGCCCTCCCCTCCTCTGAGCAGACCTCCCCACAGACCTGCCCAGTTTCTCTGCTGTTCTGCCACTTCACAGGGCTCTCTTGCAAGCAACAGCCCTGGGCGAACCCCCTTTTCCATGTACGTTCAACCTGAATCTGTTCATCCCAGAGTGTCTGAAGAAAAACACAAAACACTGACCTGCCCTCTTAGACTCACAATCTGGACCCTCCAGCCTGATACCACAGCTGGCTGGTCTAACTCCATAACACCAAGTGGGTCGGCCGCTGCTGCAAAAAGCCTGGACATAGGGAAAACATATATAGGATTAAAATGTACTGAACAGCTCCAAAACAGGCTGTCTTCTGTGTCTCTGATGGACTGCAGGTGCTCCCAGGAAACACAGGGCAACTTTCCAACTTTGATCCTTAATTGTTTAGCACAAAATCTCTGATGAAAAGGGGAAGGGAGGGGCTTCCACCAGCCTTGTCAACACCGCAGCCAACTCTGGTCTTCACCCCACCTGCTTCACGGAGCAGCCTTCTTGGAATGGTGAAAAAATTCAGCTGGCGAGAGTTTCTAATACACTTTTTACCATCCGACAACCCTTCCCTGGCCTTTCAATTGGGCACTCCCTGGGACAGCCATTCTTTTTGATCTGTTAGCTCAGCCCCAGTTCACTTACTTGGGAGACTTCCTAGGAGGGCACCAGGCTGCTGCTGGCAGGTCCTTTTCTCAACAGGGGAAGATAATTCTTGAAATTGACTTAACCTCACCTATGACTGACAGCAGTAAAGTTCTTCAACATCCTTGCCCATTTTCTCCTAAACCTAAATAACAAAAATTCTGAGAGCTTAGCTCTTTTAAAAGAGGGTTTTGAGGAACTCTGGGATAACTCCACAACAGACGTTGGACAGATTCATTTGATTCCCCTATAAAGATTCAAATTGACACACACAAGCCCCTCCCTAACATTAGAGAGTGCCCGCGATCCTCGAAGGTCTTTCAGGGATTAAATCAGTTACAAAGGGGTGTAAGCTAAGAACCTGATGGTGCCTGCACTAGCCTCTGTGTTGTTCTAGTCCTTCCTACCAAGAAATCTCATGGGGAGGATGGAGATTGGTCTTTGACAGCTCAGCCCTTCTGAATTTATCAAACCAGACCCCAGGACTGGGAAGAGAATGTCCACGCAGCCTTCTATCAGTGGAAAGACCGTCTAAATCCTCCTTCCTGAGGGCATGCCAGTTATTAGCTCCCCTTCTTCCTTTTTGTGCATGAAAGAGAAGAAAATGTGTTGGAAGTCCCTATCCCGACACACACAGCTCAACACAGCCCCCTCGGCTATTACAGACGACAGTTAGATTTAGTGGCTGTGGTGCGCCCTCCCTGCCTGAGAGCTGGCGAGCCGCTGAGGCTTCCAAGGCTTTCACCAAGTTCCCAGGGAGCCAGTCTCGGGCCCACTTTCCTCACACCACAGAAGAGCCACTCAGCGCCCTGCTGCAGGCGAATGTGCGGCTTATGGGAACCTGCGGTTGGCTTCTCATATTGTTCTTTTCTACCGAAATCTTCACCCCAAACCCTGCTCTCCCTACCTGAGAGCAAGAAACCTCGTGACTGGCCAAATCTAGCTGACCAGCTGCCTAGACCTAGAGCTGGTTACTAGAATCCCACCAGCAGAGCTTCAAGGCTTACGAATGGCACATGCAGGACAGTGACGTACAGGTGGTGCTGGGTGTGCCGCTGCCACTCTGCTCGAAGCAGCTGAGATGGCCCCTCTGCCAATGGCCACTGACCCAACAAGCAGAACCTCACTCTTAGCCAAGGCTTGTATCCTAGCAAAGCAAAAGTGCTAATGTTTATGCCAATTGGCTTTATGACTTTGGAATTGTTTATAGTTCTATGTGCTTTATGAACAAAGAGGACTTTTAACCTCTAGAGGGAACAAAATTAAAAAAGGGAACTTTTGTCAATAACGCATTGAATTCAACTCAGCTTCCTTTTGCCTTGGCCATAATCAAAATTTCTGGGCACTAAAAATTATAATCTGGTGAGGCTAAAGAAACAACTTGGCTTATCACACAGCAAAACCCAGGTGCCTGGAGTTCCACTAAGATCGAAAACCTTATAGCTAGTATTGATATTTTCTGAAAAAGGATTTAAATGATCTTGTGAAAGATGTTCGGTTTTCATTATCACATAAAGAAAGTCTTATTAGGTTACTAATCATTGTATTTTTTTTCCCAGCACAAGAAATACAGTTCAGAAAGTTCTACGTTATTTTGATTTGCTAATGGCCACTTTGAGATTTGGTGAATGGATTTCATCTTGTCGTCTCCCTCTCAAGGTCACAAATATGTTCTCGTCATGATTTGTATCTTACCACTGGGTAGAAGCTTTCCCTTGCCGACATGCCAATACCTCAGCTGTTGCAAAGCAATTATTATGTACTTTCAGAGTTGCATAGTGACAAAGGAACTCACATCACTGGCTATTTCATATAAGAAATTTGCAAAGTTTGGTCCATGTTACAACTTATTCATTTGTGACTCCCAATGCAATGTTGTAGACTGATGGAAAGAACAAATGTCATTATCAAAACTCAACTAGAAAAATCTGTAGAAGCATTAAAATTGCCCTGGCCAAAAGCACTTCCTCTGGTACTACTGAATCTAAGGTCTGCACCTTTTGGAAAACATAAGTTTTCAGTTTTTGAAATTGTTCCTAGATGGCCACTGCATTTAACCCTCTGTGCTTTAGCATTGAATTGCTTAAAGGAGACATTCTCCAACACTGTGAAGGAATAGCCAAAGCTTTAGATAAAAACCACAGCCTAGCACAACAGTTCTCAACCTGTGGGCCGCCATCCCTTTGTGACAATGAAAATACATCGTGGCATTAGGAAGGTTGAGGACCACCGGCCTAGCAGGACGAGCTTTCCACTGTGTGTTTCCAGGAGACTGAGGCGCCAAGCTTCAGCCTGGTGATTTTGTCTGTTTGGGAGCGGCATTTAGAGAGGAATTTACTGCAGTCTCAACAGAAGGGTCCACGATAGGTTCTCCTATCAGTTCCTCTGCTGCCAAACTAAAAGGCCTTGACTTTGGGATCATGTTTGTCATTCAAAGAAAGCTCTGTGTCCTGCTGGAATCCACGAGTAATCAGACACTTAAGACTAAAACTCACTTGTAAGTGAAGCAGACAACTGAGGTTGACTGAGGTCTGAGGTTCCCCAGAGACTCCCAAACTAGGCCTATATATGTTAAGTATATAAAATATCTGGCCATTTTATGTGTTACTTTTTCCATACTCTTCATTTTTGCCTTCTATTCCCTTAAACTACTCAAAAATACTTTAAGTTACATCCTGGCCAAACAAGGAGGCGTTGGCATTAGTCAAGACTCCTGTTCCACCTGGATAAATACTTCCAACAAAGTACAGACTGAGTCGGAAAAAAATCTACGTACATGCTGATTAGCTAAATGGAGTACCCACCATTCAAACATGCGGACTTTTTGTCTCTTTAGCTGGCTGCCCTCTAAAGTGAGAACACGGTTGAAATCCAGTCTTCAACTTTGGTTACTCATGTTTGTGGTTATGATTATTATTATTATTGTATGTGCTGAAGTGGCCGAGGCCACCCCTCACCCCAGTTTGCTCGTAGGTAACAGTTTAACAGAGGTGGTCACTTAGAAGCTTGAAACGGTTGATCCAGCCTGCGAGGCTGAAAAGACACCTGAGATGATGCACATTTAGAATCCATGTAGGCCGGAGAGCTCTTCTCTCTGGGACTCCTTGTTACTCAGATGTGGCCCAGGCTAGACAGACACTCCCTTAGGCCCGAGACTCCCCGATGAGGGGTAGAAGTCCCTGGGACGAGTGTGTCCCAGTGACAAGGAACACACTCGGCCCTGACAGCCTATCTGAAATGCTTTCTAAACAAAAATCTTGACCAAAAGAGGGAAAGTGAATGAAAATGAAGTTACTATGGCCAAGGCTCCCTAAAGATGTGGAGTCTGGCGATTTCGGGAGGATTGCACTCACACCTGCTGAAGGCCAAACCACAGAATGTTCGGACAGACTTGGGCAAGCAGCTGGAAGCAGCGTCCACCGGTGGCCCTCACCATCTCTTAGCAGGGAGTCCCCTGATCAACTTCATCTGTCATTGTGGGTTTGTGGTTCAGGGTTTCTGCCCATCCCAGGAACTGGCCCCTCTGATCCTCACAGGACACTGCTCTGGGCTGCCCTGACGCAGGGCACCCACATGGCAATTCTGAGATTCCCAAACAAAGGCTGTTTCCTTTGACCTTCATGCCAACCTTTCTTCAGTTACCAAGTATGTCGCACCTTCCCTACCCTTCTAGCTGATGCTATATTAATCTGTGCCTCTTTGCAGTAAAACCCTTTGAGTCATTTTGTGAACATGAATTCCTCTTCTATTCTGTCTTAAACCCACTCTGGTTGGACCTCTGCCTCTAGCAGGCCACGTGATGAGATGGCCCCATGTGGCTCCTCCGGCTGGAACACCATCAGCATCGTCACAGCTCACCTTCCCAGACACACCACCGGTGGCTAAAGGACGTAGTGCCATCCTGCTTCTGCCCCAATTCTCTGCTCTTCCTCAGACTCCTTCCTGGTTCTTCTATGTCTGGGAGAGATTTTAACTTCGGCATCAGAATAATGTGCTGCCCTGTTCAGGCCTCTTCCTCCGGGCGCAGGTCAGCCCTGCTGGGAGCAGCCTGGCGTTTTCCTCCTGGACTTTCACTTGGTCTGATCGGTGCTGGATCTAGCATGCGTGTTTGTGGCTTTTTCTCAGGATTGGGACTGCCGGGGTGCCCTTCACAGTTGAGGGCTTACATGGGAGCAGGCTGGGTGCACACAGAAGGGCCCCACCCCTGGCTCTGGGCAGAAGGTAGGGCAGAGCCCACGAGCAGCGCTAGGGTGCAGTGAGCCTGTGTGCAGGGCTGCACGGAACCCTGGATTTGCCTCTCATTTGTGGGTCATCTCAGGCACATGTGTCTCCCTCTGTGGGCCACGCTGCGCTGCTGGTCGGTAGGGTTACTGTGACACAGGGCTGGGTGGGCAGGGCCGTCGTCGGGGTCGACAGAGGAGCTGGAATCTGGATGAGGCGGTAGCAGACTGAGCCCAGCAGCTGTTGGAGGAGGCCTCAGGAAGGGCAGCAGCCCCTCGCCAGGGCACCTCATGGCCTGGGACTCAGAGGAGGGCGCCCCACAGCTGGAGCACACAGGGCACCATGCCTCCCCCTTTCCTTCTGCATCTAAGCCGGGACGAGCTCCTCAGGGCAGTGTGTGCAGAAACAAAACAGAACAGTGCGGACTTGAGACTGGGTCCAGACACACATCACACAATCAGAGCAGAGAGAGATGGGATTCGGGGGAGGGTCGAGGCCAGGATACTGATGCAGTCTACAGGACAGCTGCCAGCAAGGTGAGGCCAGGCTGGACATAGCGGCCACGCAGCGCTGGGCAGCGAGAGTGCCCTCCATTTCCTCAAAGACACGCTTCCTGCCAGCAGCCCAAATACACACCCTTTCTCCCTTCCTGCATTTGCAAGTCTGTGGCTGCTGCTTCTTCTTCCAAAGCATGGGTAACCAGTGTTAGGAGCTGTGTCCCCCACAGTGCTAAACGGCAACAATGCTGGCAGTGTGCCAAGCCCTGGGTGGGCAGGCTGGTGGCCCCACCAGTCTCCTGGTGGGTGGGTGTGCAGAGCGGGGGGCCCTTTCTGGGTGGCTCCCTCCCACGCACAAGGCTGCTCCACTGCATATCCATTTTCTCATAAACCCCAGCCTGAGCCCGGGGAGGCTGTAATCTAAAGGCTTAAAATTGCCGGTCCCATCTAGCAGGACAGAGAAGCACAAGATGAGCAGCTCCCTGGGCTGGAATCTGGAGGAGCCGCCCCTGCCATCGTGTGTGCCAGCTGTTACTCCGGCACCTGCCGTCACACGAGGGCTCATGTCCACCCACTTGCCCCTGCTCAGACGCGGAGGCCAGGGTCCTGGGGGTAAGTTGCCCCTCTGAGGGTTGTTTTCCTTCCCTGTCAAGGACAGACAATAGCTGCTCTACTCAGCATGGTGAGATTCTAAAGACAATGCAATCATGAATGTGAGTGTCTTACACACAGAAGCAATCTGAATAACCAAGGTGTGCTTAACGCTGCACCTTGGGTGTGACACCCACCTTTTAGATGGCCATGGCATGGGTGCGTTTCTTTAAAAGCTGGCAGTCTTGGCTGCATGGACACGTCTTTCACAGTTTAATTTTTCCCACAGGCCGGACATTTCTTGCCTGTGTGATGGTGCAGCACATCTATTTCTGAAGAATGCTTTTAGTAACCGAGAGGTGAATGTTCTCTGCATGGGACTGTTTTGAGCTGAGGCTCAAGACAAAGACAGAACAGTGAGAACCATCCTCCTGAGTCCCTGAGTTTGTAGTCTTAGGGGCTCTGCCTGTGTTGAGTGTTACCCACACATGGTTCAAGTGCATTTCAGCACCTCGGCTCAACTCCACACAGACGGGCTGCAACCTGGACAGGGACCACGACCACCCCTGGGACCTGTGAAGATGAGACACTCTGCACCCCAACTTCCCCTCACCTCTGGCCGTTGTGCACATTTCTGCTTACACAAATCAAATCATTCCACACACAAAACAAGTTCCTTGGTGGAGAGATTTATTGCTATTTTTGAAAAAAAAAACTAAGCCTTTTTATGTGTTTATTTCTTCAAAATATCCATAACTGAGTAGAAATTTTGGAAAATACAAGAAATAGCTTTAAAAGGCACATGTGGCCCCTTCACCCAGAGGTAACTCCTGTGAGCTTTTCAGTACCCCTCTCTCCCTGTGCACATAACCAGCTTCTACGCGTGTTTTAATAGAACTGCGTTGTATTTATTGCTTTATAAAATCCTTTTATATTTTAAAACATCTTAGTCCCTTTTCCCAATTTGTTAAATATTCTCTATGACATTAGTCTAGTGGCTGCTACGTATTTCTGCTGAAAGAACACTCTCTACCACACTCCATTTTAAGATTCTTCGTACGGCGTGCCGTGCTACCTGCCACTTCAGGATGTATTTAGGGGTTTCCTGTCTGTATCCTCATCTAAATTAGAAGCTCCAGCAGGACAGGGGTTTTGCCAGTTTTCTTCACTGCTGTGTTCAGAGAAGACAGAATAAGAAGCGGCACACGGCATGTGGCCAACACCTCCGTGTGGGGGAGCGGATGGGTTTCACTGACTCCCCCTGGTAGGCACGTTAAGTGACTGCACACTCGACTGCATTGTACATAAATCTTTGGGTGGTTTTTACTGTTCACTGGGGGAAAATCTTCAATGCAATGTTTCTAGGTAAAAAAGTATGGACAAACATACAGCTTTTCGTAAAAATTGGCAAATTATCGTCCAGAAATGCTGCACTGAATTGAATTCTTGCCACCAACATACAAGAGAACTATGTATATTTTATCGCTTATTCCAAAATACTCATTTGAATTTATTTTCATTTCCATCAATTTGACACGTATAAACAGAATAAAACTTATAATTTGAATGATGTTTCTAATGAATTAGATTATTTTCACATTTTATTGATCATTAATGTTTCCAGTTGTCTGTTCATGTTTTTTTGTGTTATTCTTCTTGTTTCTTTGTTAGATTTATTTGCATTTTAAGGATATTGATCTGTCACAGGTAGCAAATATTTTCCATTTGCCACCGGTCCTTTCACTTTGCCAAGATGTTTCTGATTATAAAATAATTACTTTTGTGTACAGTCAAATGTGTACGTCTCCTCGTGACTTCCAGCATTTTATGCACAAAATGTTTTTCCAACTTCCAATGAAAGGCGGCTCTTATCACAGGGCTTTTTTTAAATGAGGAGTTTCCCCCATGAATTGAGGATCCTGAGCAGCTCTGCTGGGGACGGGAGAGGCCATTTCGTCTCTCTATTAGAACAGATTGAAGTTCAGCTTTGTCCCAGAGATGGGACGGCCCACACTCCTGACGGCAGGTTGCAGCGGGAACATGATGGGAGCTCCACCTTGGGATCCAACTGGCAATGAAATATTAAGAAAGGGGAGACCATTTCAGAACAGAAAAGGCCATTCTGTCCTGCACACCTGTCCTCTTAAGATTTATCTTAATCTCACATTCCTGATGTTTTACCATCTGTCGACATGCCTTCCCTCCCTTGAAATAAGTCAGGGGCTTGAATTAATTTTTTGCTACATTTGCCCCATCTCTTCATTTATTCCATATGTTCATTACCTCCGGCGCGCAGGTATTCCTGCCCAGAGTGCTCCTTTTCCAGCACAATGCTCTAGCTTTCATCCCTTCACTCTGGTCCACAAAATATGCTTTACTGTCCTTATTAACCCCTCTACTGGTATTGCCTCAAACGCTATTATTTTCCAAGAGAATTAGAGCAATTTTTTAAAACCTCATTATTTGACACAGATGAAATAAAGAGAGATGACTTCCAATGGATCGTGTCTTCCCCACATTTATGTCATGGCCAAGTCTGACTCTGATAAGACTCGGCAATTTTCAAAAACCTGAATGTGCAAATCGAGTCAGCAGTAAGTGGAGGGCAGACAGACAGACAGGCAGGCAGATGGAAAGACGGAGGGTTCTTGAGGGCTTTGAATGAGCAGGGGCGATGTGGAGATTACGTTTGATTTCTTGGCAAGAGCCACGCACGGGTTAATGTCACTAACTTTGATGGGAGAGTCTCGTGTGTGACTCTGGGAGCTGAGTGCAGAGGAGAGAACGCAGACTCCCCGCTCATTATCAGACTCACACCTCATCTGCCCCTCCTTAATATTTCACCAACACCACCTTCAGTGCCTGGGGGTTTTCTATAAGCCAAATGGCTCCAAACCCGGAGCAGGAGCAGGAGACGCAGGCAGAATTACCAGGCTGATTCAGACACATCTACGGATGGGCTTCCTGGCACGGCGGCTTCACCAGGGTTCTTGTGTTTGGGAGACAAGGACTCCAGGGCAGTCAGGAGAGGGGATTACCCTCTGCCCGGATCTAGAACTAGAGTTATGAGGCCGTGCCTTAGAATTATTTTGCTTCATTTAGCTTCTTAAACTGCTTCTGGAGTGAGTCTAAGTGGCCGAGCTGCCAGCTGGTCACATCAGCAAGCAGTGCTGGGCAGAGGCCATGGCTCCGCCAACCCTTCGGTATGGTCTGGACAGCCAGGAGTCCTGTGGCTGGACTGTGACACAGGCCATTGTCCAGCGGAGCCGGCAGTGCAAACCCAGGCAGGCAACCTGAACTGGACGCTGAGGTCGGGCATCATGTGCAGTTTAGCAGGGCCTGCCAGCTGTCCCCCAGCTGTGTTGGCCCCCAGCAGGACCACACGCCTCCTACTCCTGTCAGATTCAGCCTCTGGTCAGGGACGGCCTTGAGACCCTCCTCCCAGCAGGCTCCCATCCTGCTTCCCCTGCCAGCAGCCCAGATGTGCACTCTCAGAGGTGGAGTGCGGGCACTTTCCAGGTCCCCTTGGAGAGACAGGCCCAGGCCAGCTCCAGCTCCGCTGCTGCCCCTCAGTGGTAGTGCCCCCACCTGGGCCATCAGGAATATCCCTGGAGCAATGCAAGGGCTAGATGCATTTCCCTTTTCTCCAGCCCTCCTGTCCTAGCGGAGCCTCAGTTTCCTCATTCCCACAACAAAGACTGATGAGGATTGTGCAAAGATCTTGGGGTCTCCAATCCTCCAGGACTCTCATTGGCCACCCACATGGTCACTTTTCTCTAGCCATGGCCTCCTCAGGAACATGCTTTCCAATGGGGCAGGGAGGCCTGGCAGCCCTGGTGCCAGCAGTAGGGCCCTCCTTGTCCACCTGCACACACTGCCCTGGCCTGAAAAGCCCCACACACAGCACCCGGGGGCATGGCAGCATCAGGAAGTCACTGGACAGGATGGCGTGAGAGGGTGCTGGGGGAGCGTGCGCTGGGCAAGTGTGTGCTGGGTGAGCATGTACTGGGTGAATGTGTGCTGGGGGAGCGTGTGTTGGGCGAATGTGTGCTGGGTGAGAGTGTGCTGGGAGAGTGTGTGCTGGGAGAGTGTGTGCTGGGAGCGTGTGCTGGGCGAGTGTGTGCTGGGTGAGAGTGTGTGCTGGGCGAGTGTGTGCTGGGCGAGAGTGTGCTGGGCGAGTGTGTGCTGGGGGAGCATGTGCTGGGCGAGCGTGTGCTGGGGGAACATGTGCTGGGTGAGAGTGTGTACTGGGTGAGAGTGTGCTGAGCAAGCGTGTGCTGGGGGAGCGTGTGCTGGGCGAGCGTGTGCTGGGTGAGAGTGTGTACTGGGTGAGAGTGTGCTGAGCAAGCGTGTGCTGGGGGAGCGTGTGCTGGGCGAGCATGTGCTGGGTGAGAGTGTGTACTGGGAGAGCGTGTGCTGGGCGAGCGTGTGCTGGGGG